>JBCEWE010000781.1:2500-10000 GCA_039877035.1 Silurus lanzhouensis
ATCAACTCATGTGTATAAAAGACACCAGTCACAAAATCAACCTCCTCCATCGAAACCTCTCCACCACCATGGGCGAGAACAAAGAGCTGTGAAAGGACGTCAGGGACCAGACTGTAGACCTGCACCAGGCTGGTGTCTTTTATACACATATGAGGAGAAATATCTTAAAGGTACAGGACTAATTTGAGTGGGTGGGAGTCGGAATTCTTGCTGGTTGTTATGGGAACAAATACAAATTAATTTATAACCTTTCTTTTTATGGATTTTTTAAATATATTCTGTCTCTCTCTGTTAAAATAAACCTACTATAAAAATTCTAGACTGTTCAAGAGTAAACTCACAAAATCAGCAGGGGATCAAATAATTATTTCCCCCACTGAAGGTGAGGTGAGGAGGCCTGGGGTTCTGCTGGAATTCATCTCGAGGATGTTCAATAGGGTTGATCTCAGAGCGGTATATCTGCCAGTGCAAGATCTTTCACTCCAACCCATGTAAAGCATATCTTCATGGATCTTCAGGGACATTCCCATGCTCGGTTTGAGTTCAACTGATTTCATGAATTCTATTAAACCTGGATGTGTTTGTCTATTTGATTTTGATTGAAGTTTAAATCCTGATGATGCCAAAACCATTTCTGATTCAAGTGGGAGGAGGGTTGACATATTCACTGTCACATATTATATTCACATGATCACTGTGCCACCATCCAATTGTGGACATCTCTTAGCAAAAATATGCTGAAGAGGCTAGATAGCGCTTCCCTACTGTAGCTGCTAGCTGTGATTTGATAAGCGGAGCTGAAAAATGGGTGCTTGGATTCTGGCACTTTACACATTGAGACACAAGAAACATGGCGCATATCATATTATTATATAAATCATATATTACACTCGTATAAATCATATATTACAACATATATTACACACTTATGTTGAGACAGAACGATGTTGTATATGCATCACTGTCTGTATATTTTCATATTATGCATCATAAACAATTATTTTGCACTTAAAATCACAATTGACTAATTTTTTATTTAAATTGATTTGCAGTTTCATTCCTTTTACTCTCAGGTGCACTATTATACATTTACATGAACATCAGCTTTAATTTAATAGAATTTTAATGCAATAATTAAAATATTTCTAAAATGTAATATTTTATTTATATTAATAATTTTTTATATATTTATTTGGATTTATATTTTGTATAAATTAATATAATTTTATATTTGATGTTTTTAACCCATGTTTTTTTTCCAAAAAAAAATGATTTGTGATTCGAGATTAATTAGCGGTGGCCCTGCAGTCTCGCCGTGGACCCCCGATGGAAGACCCATGGTTTAGACTGATGGCAATTCTTGGTCTGTGTTTTAATGAACCAGCATTAAAATGTTAAAAACAAGTTGCTCTGAATAAGGGGGGTGTCTGTCAAACGCCATGAATCTGAATCTAAATTCAAATAGAAAAAAATCCAGATCCCAAAAGCTTGCGTGCACAAGCAGTGACATGGAGACCTCTTATTTACTCTGCTATAAAGCACAGCTTTGGAATAGCTACAGGGCAAAATGTCAATGGTAGAAAAGCGTATGATGTTCGAAGATGCATGGAGGTGAATTGAGAAGCTAAATCAAGGGTTTAAAGATAAAATTCTTTCGCTCCTGTAAGTGGGTGAGCAACAGTATAATTGTTCTTAAAAAAGTGCACATTCTATTTATTTAAATGAATGCTGGCATACAGAGCTGTACTGAAAGAGATTTCGGGCATTCTTTTCTCCTTTTTCTTACTATTCCTAATCTCTGCTAATCCACTTTCGAGTCATATCTGCAAAACAGGACGCAATTGTTGCGCTGGTGCGAAGCCAAAAGCTATTTATTACTCAAAGGGTTTGTTAGTTGCAGTAATCGAATTGGGATTCGGGTTGCAGTGGCTTTGAGTTTAAAGCGCTGTTTGCTTCCATTCTTTCCTTTTTTTCTGAGAAAAAGGGAGACATTTCTCTGGTGCTGCTGGAGGATATCATCATATTCTAGAGGAGTAGAAAATCACAGTGCTTATGGTAGTGTGGCATTTGGAGAGGTTGAACTAGTGAGGAAATAACAATACGAAATGCGTCGGAGACGATGATTTGCGCATATCTATCTCTTAAAAAAATAAATATATAACAAAAGAGAGAAAGATTGATTAGAACGGAAGGACGACATTGAGGGCATTCGAGAGACATTGAGGAAGATATGAGACACATGGAGATGTGGTAGCTCAGTGTTTAAAGCATTGGACTCTGGATCAGAATTTTTAATTCCAGCACCACCAAGCTGCCACTGCTGGACCCTCCAGTACGTTGCTCTAGATAAGAGCATTGCCAAATGCCATACATTTCCAATTTGCATCTGTATAATGTACACATGGACCAAAGGTTGTAGACACCTGGTGTTAGTAAAGTCAAGAACTGATGTAGATAAGGTGAGGAGGCCTCCTTGTTTGTCGAACTGAATCTGGCAGGAAAAGTCGGGTGTCCTGATACTTTTGACCCATTGAGTGTATGTATATTTATTTTAAAGGTGCTTTATACTGGTCAAATGTACATTTCAGAACAGTGAATATCATCACATATCCCAGGGATGTTTGGAAGCAGGGTGAGGGGCCTGGCTGAAGGGCTCGACAGTGGCAGCTTGACAATACCGGGGCTTGAACCCCCGACCTTCCGGAAAACAACCCAGTACCTTAAACAGAGCTTCTACCTTACACTTTAACTGCTTATCCAAAACAATTGGCACGGGGATGTGCAACGATATTTGGTCCAGGTTTTAAATATTAATTGCTCACTAAGATGAAACGTTCTCGCAATATACCTATCAATCAAAAAGAATTCCCATGACAACGCTTTGACTTAATAACATTCATTTCTACACATTAGATATTATACTTTGCTGAACAGCTGATATCCTGTGCTCGTTTTCAATTTCCAGCCCAGAAAGCTGATTTCACTCAGCCCGAGTGCTAACGTCTGTGTTGTTAAAATGACAAGCAGTCTAATTACATTTTCCGCTAGGTCCAGGTTCCCGCGTCTCTATATATCGACGTCGCGATGTGGATTAACAATAGAACTGGCCTCTGCGTGCCCTTCCCTTCCCTTCGCTCTTTAACCACTCACCAGAAAGTGAGCCTTAAATAATGGCTGGCTAAACAGCATTTACTGCATTCGCAATTGGATATGAAAGGGCTAATTCTGCAGGCCAGCTACAGGCCAACCAGCTCCTCGTTTCTAATAACCCTTGCCGGAGTGATCCAGCTCGCCCCCGAGCCGTGCCCTTTTCATTTATCCGGCTTTAGATTGCTAGATTCAGATATTCAATTACCGATTATTAACTGGTACAAACAAATGCATCGGGCGCCCGCGCCGCGGACGATAATCATACCAAGTTTATTGGATTGGTGCCGGGAAGACGAACAGGGGGTGAGGGGGTGAGGGGGCGAGCTGAAACGGAATACCTCCAACAAAATCCCTGCATTATGAAATAGAAATTAACTGTCTGTTTCGATTCTTATTAGGCCACAATATGTAGTAGTATTGCAGATTGATTAGATAAGCGCATACACACACACACACACACACACACACACACACACACACACACACACACACGAGTCTGGTGATGATAAAAGGGGCAGAATTATAATTATTATGATGATTTGTTTTGCCTGTGGGTAAAGTTCTGTAAGCTAAACGAGCATATGTGAATGCAGGAGGGACAGATGACGGCGACGGAGAGGGAATATAATCAGTTCAATGCAACATCAAGCAGCACTGTGTGTCACAAACAGAGTTCATTCTTTAGGTGATTTAGATGCATGAATGGTGAAAATCACATACTAAGTTAGACCAGAAGTTCAAATATTAGCAATAGCATAAATTCATTTCCCTAACGGTATGTTTTCCATCCCACACTTGCCCCAACTGTTTGGTATAGTTTCCCACGGGATCGTGGTACAGGTAGCTGAGCGGTTAGCATGTTTTCCCCACACCTGTAGGACTAGAGATTGGATTCCCACCTCCACTTGTTCTGTGCAGTGTTTACAGGTAGTGTGAAAGCTGTTGGTGTGCGCTGCAGGAGGTCCAGCACCAGCGGGGATATGATGTGATTTTTTTGTCATAGTGAAATTCTTTCTTTGCATCTCCTACGAAGCTTAAGAAGCTGGCGTCAGAGCACAAAGTCAGCCATGATACAGTGCCTATGGAGCACAGAGGGTTAAGGGCCTTGCTCAAGGGCCCCAACAGTGTCAGCTTGGCAATACCAGGGCTTGAACCATTCTCATCAGCAACCTTTATAGACTGAGCTACCACCTCCTCTAGTTATGACTCAAGTACTGTAACTGGCTCAGTTTTGTGCAGCATTTGCTATCCATCCATCCATCCATCCATCCATCCATCCTACACATTAAAGCCTATTACAGGGAACTCAAATAAAATAGGGGGCACTCTAGATGGACTGGCAACCCATCACAATCTCTATCACACCCTTATTACCACACATCAAATCCATTTTCAAAATGCAATTTAGACTACATTGCATGTTACTGGAATGTGGGTGGAAACCAGTGTACCTGGAAACACACAAAGCGAGGGAAACATGCAGAGCTACCCTCCTGGAAAAAAGTGATAGAGGAATAGAAAAATCGCAACACAAGGATGAACCCAGAGCTTAGCACAAAAGAGGCACTTGATTCATCGTTGTTCAGAAAGAATTCGACATTAAAGCAAACTGTTCAGACAAAACAGTAAGCAAGTAAGCAAGCGTGTCGGTCGCCAAGCATCTAGAAATCGTTAAAAATAACAACATCGGCTTCTTGATCGCATGGTATACTTAAGCGCAATTGGCCATGAGGTCCTCGTTTTGTCAATTTGCCATGATGTAACTATATCTCTGATTGATCGCGCCTATAAAGTAGTCTATAAATGGTCGCTTGTTACCTTCAACCATCAGTTATTTCACTGGTCCAGTTAAACTATCGATTCTCTTCAACCACGGTGCGGTTTCATTACTGCCAAACGCACTGTATATCACCACAATCAAGAGTCGTTTACGATCAGACTGGAAGATTACTTAGCCGTGTTTTCCCAGCACTTCAGCATTTCAAAAGTTACAGTACAGCACATATTATGGATCAGAGGGTCATTTGTTTGCATGCGATATCGCATGTCGGCTTCCGGCCAGCAGTGGAGGCGGTTTGTAAGCAAAGGCTTAAAGAGCAGAATCTGAAATGGTTAAATAATAAAAGCCATCAGTTAAACATGACAGAGGACGTCTGCTCGGTTAAGGCCAGAGATACTTGAGCATTAATCTTTCCGTCACGGAGTTGCTCACTCTGCAAGATTTCCTGATCGAGTTTGAAAGTCGGAGTGGGAGGATGAAATGTAGTGCTTGGCAAGACTTGTAGAATCTCTCCTGAAACATGAGCGCTGTGCTCAGACGTGTCTTTAACAGGGACCATGCTGATTCCTGAGTATGGTGTCATTTATGAAAAGCCATCATCATACTGTATGAAGTCTACACGTCTATATAAGATCATGCGCTGAGTCACGTGTGGGATATTGGCCACGATTTGGTCGTCTGAGACAAACTTTGAAAAATCCTAAATCATTTCTATAATCCGAGGCTAAAGTCTGTAGTCTTCGATCGCTGGTTTGTTCACCAACAGCTGATTGTCCTATTTTTCTCCCTTCTTTTAACGACGGCAGAACAAATCAAGAACCAAGAAAAAAGGAGTGTTTGTATGATGTTGTGTTATCAAACTGTTAACGAGAGAATGCGCGTCTGAACGTGTCACAAATCAATGATGTGAAACCTCAGAGGAGATTTTCTAGTGTGCGTCAGTTATAAGATCAACTGAGATCCTACAATGTGACATGGAGATCATGTTCATACAGTCTGACAAGCAACAATCGTAAAGGATAATAAAAAATCGCCCAGCGTGCACCTGCCGTTAGTGGAGCAACAAATACTTCAGCAAACTAAAACACCAGTAAATGTGGAGCACAAGGTTTCTGCAGGTTTTACCATGTCAAATGTATGGTTTTTTTTAAGACCTTTTTAAGACCATTAACAATGAAATGTACAGTAAGACCAATATCACCACATCAAAACACACACAAATGCGTGTTCAAAATTATTTAAGACCTATAACAGTGAATTTAAGACTTTTTTATGCCTAAAATTCTTATTTTTAAATGTTAGACTTTTTAAGACTCGCTGGTAGCAGAAAAAGCTCCACTTTTTTCAACACGAGCCATGCTTGCTTGGGTAAAAGTTCTAGCTGAAAGGCAGCTGCTTGTAAAAGGGGAGAGTTTTCACGGATTTGTCATCCTCTCTGATCTGATTGGGAAGTTGATGATGACAACGGAATGTTTGAACGTGATTGGATGAAGAATGAAGATTGCGCTAGCTCTTTTACTTCAATTCAAAACAGATGCCTCATTTGTTCACAGTCTGCGATGCTAATCAAAGTAGCATCAAGTGCCACTAGGAAACAAAGCGTAATCACTTTCAGCCAAATCATTAATGATTACGCGTGGCAAGGTAACTGGGCGTTTTATTCCCTGATCCAGCTCTTTGTGTAGAATTCTTTTGATGCTCAAGTCTCAAAAATGTGGCTTTGTGGAAGACAAATATTAGCCAATTATCGTGAAAGTGGGTGGGGTTATTGAGAGCAGATCAGTACATGCAACCACATGAGTGAAGATTATGGTACTCATCCGGTTGGAAAGGAAACCATGAAACACCTGGTTAAACATCCGCAAATCCCTTTACTTACTTTTATTACCTTCATCCTATAAAATAAAGCCACTATGTTTAACCAGTTTAATATTTATCTTTATGACCTTTGGAAGTTCTGATAACTTTTCCTGAACCTCAGTTGTTTTTGAGTTTCATGCTGAAAGCACCGACAAATGCCCTAAACCCCAGCCCTAACTCCGAACCCTAACCTCTAGTCCTAACCACTAACCTTGACCTCTAGCCCTAAGCCCTAACCTCTAGCCCTAACCCCTAATCGCAACTCTAACCCCTATCCCTAACCCCAAACCCTAAACCCTACATCTAACCCCTTTCCCTAACCCCAAACCCTAAACCCCAACTCTAACCCCTATCCTTAACCCCAAACCCTACATCTAATCCCTTTCCCTAACCCCAAACCCTAAACCCCAACTCTTACCCATATCCTTAACCCCAAACCCTAAACCCTACATCTAACCCCTTTCCCTTACCCCAAACCCCAAACTTCTAGCCCTAACCCCTAATGGCAAACTCTAACCCTTATCCCTAACCTCAAACCCTTAAAACTTACCCTAAACCCTAACCCTTAACCCTAAAACCTAAACTCTCATGCAACAAAAGTTAATCACCAAATGCAAAAACACAAACATCTAGAAAACACAATAGCAAACCCAAAAAACAAACACTGAATGAAACACAGCATGTGGAATTTGGAGGGTTCTATTTGAGAA
>JBCEWE010000781.1:15000-25000 GCA_039877035.1 Silurus lanzhouensis
TGCAAAACGGGTCCTAGGAACATGAGAGAGGCTCTACAGCCAGCGGATGCATGAGCTAGCATAAAATAACACCATCGTGCCATTAGCACTCAGCAATCTGCTTTCCCAGGAGGGCTTAAACACACTAGACATGTACACACACTCTCAGTCAGCAGAGTATTCAGTGACACTCAAAGTCTTCTTGGGGGCCCTCGTGTTATCGTATTGTCTTGCTGTTTTATTAGCGAAGCAGAGGTGATGCAAGCACTAATAATATCCCTCTCGGTGCTTGGGGCTAGTGCAGTTTGTGTGGTCAGCATCAGTTACAATCCCAGCCTGAGGGACGGTTCTTTTAGAAAAATACTACCAGGGAAGAATGATGGCAGGGGTAAACAGTCTCAAACAACAGTAATTACCAACCAGTCGAGTGCACATGTGTAGCTCACCAACCCGATAAAAAGCCCAAAGCACCAGACTCTGGTTTTGAGCTGATGAATTAGCACTCACAAGGAAGCAAAATCCATCAAATCTTGGCTAGCATGTGGGCTTGAGCTGCTATACAAGCGCAAAGCAAATGCTCAAGGAAGAAATGCTTGCACTTCAAGCACAAGCTGAACCCCATATTTTAAGTACAAGCTGAATCTTGGAAACCCCATATTTTAATTGTTTGTTGGAACCTGGGCAAGAAAACAGCACACATACCTAAAGGTCCATGTTATTATGGTCAGCAATTAAAGTGGAATGAACGCGCTCTGTTTTAGTGTCCAGCAATGGCAATAAAAAGGAGAGAGACAAGAGCTAAAATCGGGCTTTGAAACATCAAAACCACACAAAAAAAACACTCTAACACCAAGACCTCCGTCATCCAGACAGCATCCCAACGCATCACACTGCATATACACTGCTACGTTCGCCTGCCGGACGCAAATTTTAATATATATTGACAATTTTGTCGTATTGCTATCGTGATCGAAGTATCGGGAAATCGTAACTCGAACCATCGTAACTCAGGGACAACGTGTACTTTTAATCAGACTCTGTTTAAAAGAGTGTCATGGAAGTCTTCTTTTCCGAATACCTTCTGCGATTTGAGCTCGATCTTCATCTTCGGGAAGCAAACAAAGTCCACAGGAGTCAAATCTGACAAGTAGGATGGGTGCAGAAGTGAGACCTTGTGGATTGTTGACCGACAATCATCATTCACGAGTTGCTGAATGGTTTTAACATTTTCGGGGGTTGAGCTTGTCAAAGGTCTTCCTGATCAATTATCATCTTCTAGTGATGTTCTTCCAGTCTTGAAGCCATTTATGAGACCTTGAACGACTCACTGCAGCATTGCCATATGTCAAACGTATGTCACGTCAAACGTGTTTCACGCAGAATTTCACATTTGCTCTTTGTTGTAAATTGCTGTCTGTGCTAAAATCGCAGAAAGGATCAGAACAGCACTGGTTAGCACTGTTAATCTCAAAACATGTTCAGTTTAAGGAAAAACTCCCTGAGATGCTATGAGAAGAAAACTTCAGACCTGACAGAAACCAAACACCAGAACTAGGAGAACTAAAACCTGTTCCAGGATGCCACAATGCGTTGAAATGGGAGGCCTGAAGTGGCCTGCTATAGAGCTCTGACCTCAACCATATTGGGATGAATGTGAATGCTGACTGCACCTCAGGAACCTCCTCACCTAACCTCCATCAGTACCTGACATTAACAAGACCCTTGTGGGTTTACTGAATGAGCACAAATCTAAACAAGGACACTACAAAATCTAATGGAACATCTAAATGGGTACTAAATGTGTAAAGGGACGTTTAAAAAAACCACACATTTTATGGTCAGGTCTCCACAAACCTGTGATTGACAGGAGAGAGAGAGTGTGTCCATTGAACAGTTTTGTTCTCGACACTCCTGGCTACATCATGATAGGCTCATAATTTGACCAGAACGCTGTATTTGATAGTTTATAAAGAGCTTAGGCTTGCATCAATTTGTTTGGCATTTCTTAAGAAGCAACACAGCAAAACAAAGTTTCAAATGTGTGATGATTCTACTAGTTCCCTCATCTCATTTTCTTCTCCAATTTGTCCAAATTTGTCAGACAGATGGCCCCGTAGCAACGGCAAACCTTCGCGGTGCAAAAAAAAAAGGAAAAATCAATCGAATTTTGGAGGCGTACCAAGAAATAATTAAAGGGGGTGTATACTTAACTAAGCTTGAAAGATAAACATCTCTGACTGCCAACTGAGCAAAGTGAGGAGGCATGATCTTCAAAGACGAGATTAGACTCTGTCTGGCAAATTTGCTTTTTAATGGGAAACTGTATGTCTAAGGATTACGATCAGGTTTTGGCACAAAAAAAACAGATGTTGCAGGAACCGTCGCAAGAATCCCTATGGAGAACTTTACGAGGCTTATCGTTCTTTTTTTTTTGGAACAAATCTTACAGCTTGGGCTCGTGTCTCTTATGTAAGCGTGCAAACAGAGTCGAATGTGAACGGACTGTTCGGTCCTTGGCAGCCCCGCGGTTCATTTTCCCGAGCCGTTACAAATTCTGAATGTGGCATCATGAAATTAGAGGAAAATTAGAAGGTCCGGTAAACAGAGCCTTTCCCATCCTGGCTTTCATTTCCTTTCGATAGGCCTTTGATTTGTGAATGCGGGTAAATAGCGAGAGGGAGAGCCTGTGGGTCAGCGGCGCCATGTTTCTTATTAAAATGTCAAGAGCAATCAGTGGCGCACCGGGTCCCAGTGTGCGTGAGGAACCGGCATAAATCAAAATGAAATAACTGTAGGTGGTAGATAAAAGGAGAGGCATGCAGATCGAGATCGGGGCGGAGAGCGAGGAGTAAAGGGGACGGAGGTATTGAGAGGGAGAGAAAAGTGGGGAAAAATAGGCTGGAGTGTCCTGTTCTCCATCCTGCTGTGATGTCTGTAAATGGTTGGAAATTGGGTAACGTCTTGCTGGGTTCATGTCTTGAGTGGTCTTGGGGCAAAAAAGGTGCAAAGGACAGGGTTCCATTTCACACAAAATGATACCCCAGTTTCATCAAAAAATTATGGTCCAGGACAGAAGATCAGGATAGTTTTGTGATTCTGTAGCCATGGTAAAGTTAAACCAGGTGAACTTTTAACATCGAAAACATTCACATTGCCAGGATCTCTGGGCTAAAAATGTAACGCTTTTCTCCTGTCTCTCCTATTTGTAGAAAACCTTATAGACCATGTAAATTTACTTAATTTATTACAGTTACAATGATCTTATTCTTACAACTGAGCAGCTGAGGGTTAAGGGACCAGGAGCAGCAGCATGGTACCTCAGGGATGTAAACTCATAATGTTTGGATTAAAAATCATAACTATTAAGCTGCCTACTTCCCCCTAACAGGCTTTACAGCATTTGGGAGAAACCCTTATCCTGTGCAACTAACTGAGCAGTTAAGGGTTAAGGGCCTTGATCAAGGGCCTAGCAGTGGCAGCTTTGGTCATGTCCACACTAAAAAGATTTCTTTCAAAACACATATTTTTCTCTCTATTTTGACGATTATGTATTTCTGACCTTCTAGTGAGGATGAGCAACTTTTGGGAAACGATTGTAAATTAAAGTGTGGACACGCAGAGTTTTAAACAAAAACAAATTCATTCAAAAGTATCTGGATTAGTGTAGATGTAGCCTTAGTGAACTCTGAGAACTTTGAGGATGGATTTTGGACTGTATTCTGGTTTCTCTCAGAGTTTCTTAAATAAAGAAACTTTGTTCTTCAATGAAGTCTCAGGGAAGAACAAACTTATAGGCACTAAACGTATACATTCATTTATAAAGGTTTATAACCTCTACAGTCAATTTTACACCCCAAAACATCTACAAAACATCTAGACAGGTGTTAATGAAGTCAGTAGGTGAGGTGATGAGGCCTGGGGTGCAGTCAGATCTTCCACATCTTCCAAACAAGGAAAGTATATCTGCATGGACCTGGAATAGGTTTGGCTCTCCTAGTTCAAGTGAGGGCAAAGTTACATGCTACAGCATCATTGTATACAATCGTGTGCCTTGAAATTTGTGCCAACCATTTGGAGAAGAAGAACATATGAAGGTAAAAGTCAGGAATTTCTTTTGTCCTTATAGTGGACAGTCCTGTAATTAGCATTTGTTCGTTTGTCAGAGCTGCTGTTATAAAATGAAAGATCAGCACTTCTGTCCATAATAAAAAAAAAAATGTAGACTGGCTTCGGGGTTCGGGATTTATCTCGGCGAGCAGGCAGACCGGCGGCAGTGCGAGAAGGAAACCCAGACCAGGCAGTTATCGGGTTCTGATATGAAGAGCTCAGCGCTCGTAGTTCCTCTGTTTGGTAATCACGGAGAGCCAGCCATGGGCTTTATCAGTGCACAGGGTTGTAGTGGATGTCCTCAAAAACACTAGCAACTGCATGAATGTACTGGCCACTGAGTACACCATCACTTATTCCCCAGTATAGCACCATTACACTGTATATATGCATGAGCAAAGATGCCTATCTAGTTCTATAAGCCTCACGCTTAGACAAGTTTCTCCAGGACACATTGTGGAGCCTGCAGGTCCTGAAGAGCTGAATAGAGATTCTGCTGGAGTGCTCAGCCCTCAGGGCCAGTGTGTGACAGTTGCATGATAAAGCTACTCGATTAAGCCGAATCTCAAGTAGTAAGGAACCGAGAGCATGGAAGCAGATGTTTATCTTAAATTGGGTAAATACCCGAGTCCATTTTTGTAATTATAGATAAGAGCGTTATGCAAATCGCAAACCTCTGTTATGCAAAGCACCAGGGTGTGTCTGCAAACCGCAGAAGGTGCGCCGTTTGGATATACGTTTGTAGACACCTGAACATCCCTTTCTTCATTAATTCTTCATTCCTGTTATAACATCCTTTACTCTTCTGGGAAGATTTTATGGAACAGTCAGTGTTCACATTCATCTCAAAGGTGTTCACTCGGGTTGGAGCCTTAATGCAGAAGATCTTTCACTCCAACCCGTAGTGGAACGTAGTGGTTTGTGTCTCCTAATTCAAATGGAGGGGAATTATGTGCCTCCAACCCTGTGGTAACAGTTTGGGGAGAAACCTCATATGGTTTGAAAGGTCAGGTGTCTCGAAACTTTTGATGTTACGAGAATAAAATCATAGCACTTCAAAAATAAAGTAGCAGCATCACAAGAATAAAGTCGTGGAAGTAATATTAGATTTTTTTTTTTAACCTGCCACTAAAATGGCATCGTAAAATTGTGCCCATGCCAAATGAAGAATCAAAGAGTACTTCAAGTTACCTTTAGTTCCTCATTGGCTTTCGTTCCCCCAATAACAACCTGCTTAGATTCTGCTTATAGCAGAGATTTTACTGGTCACTACAACATGTCATTAATCCAATGATGTTTCCAGCTGGAGATAATTCCACTAAAAACCCATATTCTATACTTATTATTTCATAATCTTAATCTCTAAATACCCACTATTTAAAATTCAATCACTACACATGAGTGCATTTTAGAACCAGGTTTATGGATAGACTCCTCTCCCACTGGGGAAAAAAGAATGAATTATTTACAAAACGGAAGAAATAACTGGTGCAGAAAAAGCATCTTAGAAGCATATGCTGTGAAAAGTCATGTCACTGGAAGTCTGTCCTGTAGTCAGCCATCAATCAATGGCCTGCCAGGAAAAGGGAAGATGTCAGAGGCATTAATTAGAAACAGGGCGATAGGCCTTCAAACACATGGCATAGCTCCAGCGTGTAAACGAGCCTGCATCTGGGGATTGCTAATTGCATGAGAGCAGGCAGTTAAGGCTACCGGTCTAGCCTTGTCAGCCCTCTCTCCTCAATTAGTACTATTCATTGAGCTGGGATGCCATGTTCGTGGCAATTTTTATATCAAATCATGCAATCAGTCTTTTCAGTCTTGCTTAAGGGCTCTCAAACATGACATTTCTTTTTTTTCTGTCCATCTGGGTCTGTTAGTTTCTTGACTTCCCATCTGAATCTCTCTTTCTGTCTCTCTTTCTGCATCTGTCTCTCTCACTTTCAGCTGTTATAGACACTTTTGGATCTCCCAGTCAGCCTGAAGAACTCTCCTGCTAGCAAAGGTCTGAGCGATGGCGGTCGGAATCGTGACTGGACTTCCTGGCATGGAATTACCCCACCTCCAGAGGACAGCTCGCTCGGGAACGGCTGCACAAACAGCTTGCAAACTCCTGCCATAAAAATGACCAACTGCCATGTCATCTTTTCTATATCTTAAAACTATATTGGTATTGATTCACTTGCCGGGACTCTCAGACGCCACTCGACGCCGGGACTGCGCTAGCGCTGCAGCAGTCCCTCAACCCGATATGACTTGCTTGTGCATTTATGCAAATGAACACGACAGCTATCATATCGTAAACTCCGCCATCCTCCTTTTGCTCAACAACTCAGCCAGATGATACGAACGAGAGCCCATAAATAAAACGCACCGAGCGAGTCGATGCAATAAAGTGCAAAAACAAAGCCTGGGATAAACCGAAATCCCTGGCACTAACGTTTCGCCACTGCTATTGCCGCAATTGTCCCTCTGCTCTTGAAGGAAAGCAGACACTTGATTTGCTAAGGCTCAGGCTGTAGATCCTCGTGCCAGGTAGACAGCAATAACTCAAAGCTTGCTGCCATGGAGAGTTTGCTGTTCCACCACTGAGGCTGATTTGATGAGATGGCGATGCCTTCATTCATTTGACTTAGAGCCATGCGGAGCGCCAGGCGAGGGATGGATCCCAGAGCTCATATTTTCTCCATCAGGAGAAGCCGGGACATTTATTTGTAAGCCATAACACTTGCACACCCACATGTTCATGCTTGAAAATTACATACAGCTCTGTGTTAACGAGAAATAGGACCCTGTCCACATCTGGCCATTATAAGTGTTTTATAGCTGAAGAAAACCCTTTAAATAAGTCCTAGTGAATAAAGACGAGAAAAAACATAGTTGCTGGTTTAAAAATAAAGAGTTTATACCTAGTATTATTATTAATAATATTATTATTAGTTTTGACAGCAATAATAAAGGATATAAAAACAGATAAAAACAGATTTTGAGACGACATTGTTGGGGAAGTTGAATAGAGATTTTAAGTTCTCATATATATATATATATATATATATATATATATATATATATATATATATATATATATATATATATATATATATTTATATATATATATACATACTAGATCTCATCTACTAGATAAAAATACTCCCATACTGTATATATATATATAAAGTATTAATATACATATATAGCAATTTGCACCAATGCATCACAATAAAAGTTAACGATGTTTTCAAACATATTTGTGTCTGTGAAAAAAACTATTGACTTCTTTATAATGATTAGTAAATACAGTATAGTTTTATTATTTAGAAAATAACAAATCATTTGTAAACAATATTTTAAGTTCAATAAACTGTATCTCGTGAGCGTCCTCTCAGCACCGCTGCTGCTACGTGAACGTGTCGCATCACAACACTACGGAGACGGAGGCGTGTCCTGAGAGGCACATAGAATACAGATTTACATGGCAGAGGCAGAGCTGTAACTTCCTGCAGACACAAAAGGAGAAGAACATTGGACTATCGGAATAATCTAAATGCTGTCCAACATCTATGGAAAGAGTTGAAAGATGAGGTCTGGAGACAATCCTGAGACAGTTGGAGCAGTGTTGTCACGTGAAGAGTGGACCAGACTATCAGAAATCTGAGAGCTACAAAAATCACTTGTATGCAGTGATTGTTTTTAAAAGCTGTACAACCAAAGATTAGGTTTTTAATATTAGGAAATAAATAACGATGGACATCATTTAAACTATTTAAATAAAAAGGGTTCCACAGAGGGTACCAACAATTTCATCCATTTGATTCAGTGATTCATGCGAAGATATTAATGAATTTCCTTCTCCAGTAGGTCTGAGAGCAGTGCATCTGCGAATCACAGGTCAATAGTAATGTGCTGGTTTAAACGTGTAATGGTTCCCATAGTAACAGCACATTCACAAGGACTTGGACAGCAGACACCCCACATAACCAGATGTAATAATGCTGGTATGGAGAAGTGAGCACATGTTTATTTAACACTCATGGAAGAAGTGTGAGAACTTTCAGACTGGGGTCTCCAGACCATGAAATTGCTATGTGTTTCTTTTAGAACATCCCATTCTACATTTAGTCTTCAATTAATGATATAATAACCTCGACTCTGCTTGGAAGATGTTTCACTAGATGTTATTTTACTAGATTTTGTGAAAATTCACAAGGTACTAAATGTAGGTGAGGTGAGGAGGCCTGGGGTGCAGTCAGCGTGAAATATTCATCTCAGGAGATATTCCACACGCTTCCAAACCCACTTTGGGTCACGCTGGAACATTGTGGTTTGGGTCTCCTAGTTCAAGTGAAGGAAAGATTTAGTTCTACAGCATCCAAAGACGTCCGGTACAGTTGTGTGTCAGTCGGGAGAAGAATCGTATATGGCTGGAAAAGTCAAGTGTCCCAATACATTTGTCTAAATATTACATTTCTTATAAACAGACATCGATGGAACACGATAAAATCTATACAACATATTGATAATACAGACTTAAACATCTGGGGAAAAGACTGTATAATATATTTCTTTATTTTTTTCATGATTCACTGTAGGTGTTTTCTGTCCCAGTGCCCAGTGCAGATGCTTCAGCTCGACACGATCCATTTGCAAAAACCCAATAATGATTAGTGAGCAGTTTCTGATTGAGGGAGGCCACAGAGACATTCGCATTCAATCCTCAAAGCTGCACAAACAACAGCGAAGACACAGCGCGACTATTTCATCAAATTAAGCTGCATTGCAGGCAACAGTGGACACGTACTGAGAGTTAACATTCCACGCATGAGCGCTCGAAACTGATTCCTCATCCTGAATCGCTATTCTCTCATCTCTTAGATACACTACAGTATTTCCTCAAAGTACTGGGACACCTTATTGGTTCTTCCCCAAACTGGTATCGCAATGTCGGACCGAAACCTGGCAATACCCGTGTGCACAAAGCCAGCTCCATGAAGATATACTTTACACGAGGTCGGAGTGGAAGATCTCCTGCTAGAGAGCTCCAAACCTATTGGATGTGTCGGATCGCTGATTCACACTGCCTATCCTATCTCCACAAATCTCCATTACACCTCCAAAATCTAGTGGAACATCTTCCCAGAAGACTGGAGGTCACTATAACACACATCACATTGCGTTATTTGCATTTTTCTCCTCTTCATCTTCTTCCTGATTAAAAAGGAAGTGCTTGTGATGAAAACAGATTGTCTAGATGTTGATAAAAGAATCTGGTGTTTGATGATTCTACTCATGAAAACTTTGGCAACCTTGGAGTCAGTGGAAGATCTACCTAGAAGATTGGAGGTTATTTTAATGGTGAATGGAGACTAAACGTGGACTGTCCATAAAGAAGCACACACAATTCCTTGGTTAGGTTGTTTGTATAGTGTATTAGTAAAGGTGGAGTAAATGGAATGTTGTCCGAGAGTAAAAAGGAAAAGAATAATGCTGAAGCTAAAGTGTAATGTCTTTTTTATATATATATATTGGACCATATAAGGGCTTTCTGAATACGTGGTCATGTGTGGAATGAAACCAGAGATCAGTACCCTGGGTAACCGAGCTGCCATTGGGCCTTTAACCCTTTGTACTCCAGGAGGGCGCTGTCTCATGACTTCCTAACATCTCTGGGATATGTGAAGAATGAATTTCACTGTGCTGAAAGGTAGATGTGACCCTGGGTGTAGTACGGTGCTGGATAAAGAGATCTAGAGATCTGGAAGACTAAACATCATCTCAGACAAATGAACAGGTTGTATGGGGAATATACAAAGCTTGTAATGATGTCAAAGCGACTTCATTATCAGAGATGCAGAATGAGATGGTTAGGGTTGGAATGATATACAGTATAAATACATAGCAGAGAAAAAAGTTTCTT
>JBCEWE010000781.1:30000-62500 GCA_039877035.1 Silurus lanzhouensis
ACCTCTCATTCTCAAAAAGCCACTACGACAGTCGCTCATTAATCACCACAAGGTGGCGCTATAGAGAGAGATTGTATTCCACTCAGAAGATCAAATGTGGGGCAGATGTGGTTTCTGTCATTCCACTAAAGGATGCATCGTCCTTAACTACATTCAATTACTTTACCCATCCAATAATAACATTTCTGTTGAACAGCCGATTCCATTAGCGTACAGACTCACAGACTTCAGACAGTGGTACTGGAGACTCCTACCTTAAGGTCCACATATTACATGTTAAAGATGTCAGAAGTTTATAATATATGAATATAATCTCTGATTTGCAGGTGCACAATTATTCAAGTTGAAAAAAAAAAATTCCTTCCTTTATTTCCACAGCTTTTATGTTATGGGACTCAACTCCTTTCCAACCAATCAGAATTGAGGATTCATCACTACTAGTACTTGTGAAATGATTATCTTCCATGGTCCAGAAGATCTAATATAAGAGTATTTCTGCTTCTACCCAGAACATAGGTGAAGAAGACATGAAGAGTGAAAAAATGGCTAAAAATGGCATGTGTGTGTGTGTAAATGTATACACACACACACACACATATATATATATATATATATATATATATATATATATATATATTTATATTTACATACACACTTCAGTCCAGCTGTGATCACCCTGACCAGGGATCTCTAGGGTCCCATACACTGCCACAAAGGCAATACTTTCAACACATGAGATTTTATTGGCTCGTTTCTCGATTCTGGCATTTCATTTCTCATTCCTTTTATTCCTCCTCCAGACTCTGGGGAGATGGAAAGTGGTAGCGTGGGAGGAATTTGCTGGCCAGATGCTGATGTGTAAATTCACATCGACTTGAAGCTGTAATAGACCTGTAGAGGTTTAACACTGGAACAAAGTTATCACCGAAATACAAAAACACGCAAGAAGCATTTACGCCATAACGAGAAGACACCGAAATGGCAGGACTTGCGGTCAGAGAAAATTCGAAACGCTGTGGGGTCTTCAGAAATTCATCCAAGCTCCACTGTGTACAAAGATGCAAAAGTGATGGATGTATGAAAGCACAGACTGATCAATGCTCTGAGGTTCCAGGAGCGCTTTAACTAATGGCAGCTGCCTGACACACACTCAGGAGTCGCTGGGTTTTAGGGTTCATGCATTAGCATTAGCATTAGCATTAGCATTCGCTACGTAACTGAATCAATTCTCGTCTCCAACTTCCACACACACTAACTCACACACTCGCCCACAAACTCTCACACAGCTCTAGAGGGAAAGTAGGTGACGGAGGGTGGCTGATGCTACACTGCCTCTCTCTCTCTCTCTCTCTCTCTCTCTCTCTCACACACACACACACACACACACACACACACACATTAGCATGACGTTTAAGACATTTTAATGGTTCTAGGAACAGAATGCGATTGTTAATACTGAAATGTGTTTGTGGATTTCAGCTGTTGTTCCTTAACCTCATTAAGCATCAAGAAGATCTTCAGGATTTTACTGAATGATACCTGTTTTTGAATGTTGCTGCTCTAAACCTTTGATCACATCAGCCTCCTACAAGACTACACCACCATGCTCCCCCTGACTGTGCCCTCAAGACCACCGGTGCACAAAATTACACCATCGGCTCCTGAAGATACTTTGAACATTCCAATTAGAGAATCCCCTCATGACCTGGTGGCTTTCACCAAACCCCTGAGCACACACAGAAGCATGATCAACAGATACTCTGACCACTCCTATCTCGTACAGAAATGAATCTGACCATCAACATTTTCTCTGGAAAATATTCTATAAGCACATAGACATTGAATCTGCAGAATCTCTGGCTACACATCACCAAATCTCTGTCCTATTTTGTTCATCAACTCATTCCAACATGCTTCCATAAACCTGCTGCTTCTGCATATCATGACAGTGTGATCCTGTGGAACCCCTGACCATGCCTGACTGTTCTTACAGATCTTCTGTCCACCTTTGTTTTCCTGCAGAGCACCTGACCAGAACCAGAACATCTGACCATGCCCACGTTTCTGGAAAGCTCCTGACCATGCCCATAGATTCCTGCAGAGATCCTGACTATGCCTACCTGCTCCTACAGAACTTCTCCACGCCTAACCTGCTCCAGAACTCTTGAGCATGCCTATCCATTCCTGCAGAACTCCTGACCATGCCCACCTGTTTATAAAGAAGCCCTGGCCATGCCCATTTGTTCAGATCTAAGCCCTGACCACGCCCATTTGTTCAGATCTAAGCCCTGACCACGCCCATTCTAAGCTGCAAAAACTCAAAATGATACTGGACTTCGCCTGAAAATGTGCTCGGAAAGTTCGAGGCTGAAGACGGAGTAACAGCAGGAGAGTTAGTGTCAGGAGCAGGGTGTTAAGATGAACCAGAGCGTTGGGACAGAGTCGAGAAGAGCACTTCAGTCACACTTCAGACACAATGGTCACACACTGAGACATGCAAACACACACACACACACACACACACACACACACACACACACACACACACACTGTAAAGATCTTAGGCTTAGAAAAATACATGCAGGGGTTATGATATATAACATTCCTTTTAATCCTGTATGTATATATATATACATACACACACACAAACACACACACACACATTCACACACACACACTCTAAGGTCACGTGACAGCTGAATGACGGAGCAGAACAATCACTCAACTTTGACCAGAGTTTCAGATTTGGATCGATCTCCTTGGATGAATTAGCAAGCATCGGTGTAGCGATTTGAAATGCTACCCTGTGTGTGTGTGTGTGTGTGTGTGTGTGTGTGTGTGTGTGTGTGTGTGTGCGCTTGAAGAGAATATTCAGTGGCGGCTTTGCGGACGTAATGAAAATGGGATTCAGCAGGAAGACAGTAATAGGAAGAGATTTCGCACGCCTATGAAGCATTTTGTATGCTTGCGAGGGTTCGCGAGATGCACATTTAGCTTCCTGCTACGAGAGATAGCACACTTCGAGTCCGTCTGAGGATTGATCTATTGCGAATACGCAACAAAGCGTTCCGCATTCTTTGGTATGGTTCCAAAATAAAAAGCAGAACCACGACAGAGAATGAAAACCTTGTGGGAGTGTGTAGGCGTAATATTACAGCAGTTTTGTAGATTCGTTTAATCAAGTTGGAGCCAAAATATCTTTAAAAAATAGAATAAATATTGGGACATTTATATTCAGTGCGACATTTCAGTGGCAAGACCTTTAAACCAGGGGTCTCTAACCTCTCTGTACACCAGGGGTCGGTCCGCGACCCCTATGGGTCTGTAGCGGTACTGCAGGCGGTCCGCTAATTAATGTTGAATCACAATTCTTTTGTTAAAAAAATAAACATGGGTAAAAACATCAAAGATAACATTTTAAAATTGTAACTAATTTTAAAAATATTATAATTATTACAATAAAGTTCTATTAAACATAACGTAACTATCGCAAATATGATGTTTCTATTTATATCAGTGGCTACATTTGACATATTTTGTATCGGGGGTTTCTGCCCCATGTCTCTATCGCCCCCTAAGGGGACCTGAAAAATGTTGAAGACCCCTGCTGTACACCATGGAATATTTATTTATTTATTTATTTATTTATTTTTTACAGAATATGTAAAGTATGTCAATTCTTATAATGTCTCTTGATTTTTATAATAATAGTCGTATCTTTAGACATTTTCTCCAGAATGTCCAGTAGCATCTCTCCCACAGTCCGGTACGTCTTCATAGAGACCCTCTGAGTTAAACTACAAATCAGACATGCAAAACAATCTCTGGAATAAAAGATAGACGCAATATAAATATGAAGCACCGAATAAATAAAAAAAGAAGAATAAATACGCCCCCATACACACAAAAAAGTTTAAAACCGATTCAAACAGCAATAACGACTTCTGCTGTGACTTGCATCAAAAAAAGAAAACACTCTCCAGCTTTTTTCGTTAATATTAATGAATAAAACATGCCACTCCTCTCCCATGCGTCTCTCTTCCGAAACAGACTCATCTGGGAGTTTTATAGCCCGAGTGAAATTTCCGAGTGAAAGATGAGCAGTGCTGCACGCTTCATTTCCCTCGAAACAACAAAAGTACTGGCGCTTTTTTAGGCTCCCGACGTTACAGGCCACGTGCGCTTCATTGTGCGCTTCCCAGAACATTGCAGCTCTTTTTTTTCTTTCAAAACGACATTTTTATTGTACAAAGAATGCTGGCAAATAACATTCAGGGGCTTGAAGAGTCGTTTCAAAGTGTTGGTTTATGCAGAACATTTTAGCCACAGAGCAACAGATGTACAGAAATTAAGATAAATATTGAACTAGAAATTCAAATACACATCCAGTCCCCTCTTTATCAGGATCAGCTGCTGACTGCTGCCACTCCATACGAATGTAGATGATGTGGAAGTACAGGTTTCCTATCAGGAAGGGTTCCACAATTTAGTTTACAAACCTACACGTCTGAATGATCCACCAGCAGCAGTGAACAGTAATGAAGTAAATATCATTTGTTCCTGTACTTAAGAAGCTTTTTCACGTTTCTGTACTTTACTGAAGTGTTTCCATTTGGGAGAGTTTTTACTTTAAGTCAAATATTTTACATTTTACTCGACTACATTTAGTGAAATCAGTCGTTTCTTTTTATTTATGTGGTTAAACGTGTTCTGATTGGCGCTCGGTGTATCTACTGATCACCAACATACAGTTCAGCATCAGTTCAACATCAAGCAGAACATTTAGAGAGGAATCAATGATGAAGAAACTCCAGACTCGAGTCAGATTTTACCTGCTGTAGCTCTACTTTTACTCAACTACATGGTTTGTGTACTTCATCCACTGCTGTCCACAAGTCCTCCAAAGAACCATTAATGAGCTTTTATGAACCATCAGGAACGCATGCGGATCATCAAACGTTTAGTAAAATCATGTTAAATGCTCCTGGATGCTGTAATTAAAGCAGACAACTGTATAGGATGCAGTGGCAAAAGTTTATTTTAGAAACGTTTGCAAAATGCTTAGGTGTTTTCCCATCATCAAGAGTTCCACTTTCCCTTTTTTTTTAAACCTCAATGATCCATAAGTCCAAACACAAACCATCTAACGTTTTGTAAAATCAAGATAAATGCTTCTAGATGTCGTACTCGGTTCATTAAAGTGCACAATTATATAAAACATCTTTGGAAATTTTCCTTCACATGAACCAGGAGACACAAATCTGTTCCAGAAGTGCACAAATCAAGCTCCATGAAGATCTGCTACACATAGGTTGAAAGATGTGGAAGATCTTCTGCTACAGAGCTCAACATCCAAGGCCTCCTCACCCTCTCACCTCCATCAGTACCTGACTTTACTAACACCCTTGTGGTTGAATGAAACTCTACAAAATCTGGTGGAGTATCTTTCCAGAAGAGTCGAGGGTATGATAAGAGCAAATGGGGACTAAATGCTCAAGAAAAGATCTCATGGTCAAGCTTTTTGAAATGTTGTCCATCTAGTGTAAATCTACTTAAACATTCTCAAAATGGCCCACAAGATTACTAGAGCTGATTCTTAATGTCATTTACATGTCAAAGGTTATTCCTGGCAAAAATTCTATAATTAGTGGAAGCTTTCTGGAAGAAGGTTTCTGGATTTGTACATCAGCTTCACCTCCAGGGGTGAACAAACAGTTAATTCCCACTGATTTGGTGTGCAAGCATGCAGAGCTCCTACATTTACACTATGAGCCTTTTTTATTCCTTGTCTTTGTTCCATAAGACACTGGAGAGTCTCTCTCACTTCTCTGGTTTTCTAGCTAACGAGGTTCTCATTTGTCCACACCATCCAGCACCATCAAATTATCATACCTGCTGCGGAGACCGCTAACTGATAGCAGCGATCATTAGCATCTAGCAAGTAACATGATGTAATAACACTTGTCAGATGATTGTAATAAATCAAAGCATGATGGCAGATGTAGGAATCAGTGGTTTGGTCAGAGAGAAAAAAAAACACCTTATTCAGCTCCCGATCACTCATTCATCCTGAAGCTGCCTGCAGAACAACCTACGGCCATCAACCTCAGCCCCACCTGCGACAGCAGTTTACTTCAATCCAAGCCGCAGAGCTGCTGAAGTCAATCGGATGCTACTGCTACAGTAAGACACAACAATCTGGGATTTTTCCTCCCACTAAAAGAAACACACTTGTGGTTGCCATGAAAAAGAGAAGTCATCCCTGCCTTTGATTTGCAATAGAAGAGAATTTATTTAAAAAGACAACAGGGACATAACAACACAGAAACGCTTTCACTGTCAGCAACTAGAAGTGCAAACAAAGATATTAGGCTGTTTCTCTCTCCCTCGTTCTCTCACTCAGTGAAGTCAGAAATATGACGCTGATTTAGGATTTCAGATTTCGGAGTGTTTACCGTGTCCTGGTTAGACTTGATGATGTTTACCTAACGAATGCGTGAACCTTCGCTTCTCTCCGTCGAATTGAAACGAGGATTATTGATAGAGCTTTTGTCTAAGATAACAGACTAACAAAACTTAATGATGTAGTCATTATTTGCTTATAACAAGTTGTTTCTGCTGTATAACAAATGTCACCCGGATCCGCAGAAAGCCTCCTGGGAAAGAATGAAAAAAAAAAGGAAAGAAATTTCACACAATAGAGTTTTCACTCCAGAGAGATCTGACAAAAGACCCAATATACAGTATATTAGCTGTGTAACGGCACACGTGTTTACCTGCAGGGCACGTGTGAACCGACTGCAAACCTTTTTACGTGCAGAACACAGGTACAATCCGTGTTCCCTCAGGAACGCTTTAAGTACCCTCAGTACGCTCTTCATACTGGAAATACGATTTTGTTTTGTGTTTTATGTCCAGCTTCAAGATTTCAAAAGGAGAAAATCCTGAAAATTCCACATTTTGAGGGAGTGAATGAATGAAGGACAAAAGGAATGAAGACGTTTGTTAAAGTCTGCTGAAATAAACAGTTAAGTAGATCACATCTTAAGAATATTTCATGTAACACAGATTATTACATTGTTACATTTTACTTTTTTATTGAAAGCGAACAGGAATTGTTTTAAATTTAAAAATAAATGTAAACTGTTCATGTTCACGATGTTAATAATAATAATAAACTGCATTAATTAAAAATATGACAAGCAATTCTGTTTGCATTTTTTACCGAAATTGAACCAAAACGTAAATAAAAAACGGAGGTATAAATATGAATAAATAACTGATGCAACATTAGCCATGATTACGGCTCGTGGGTGGGGACTGTAAATTGGTAACGGAAACTAGCCACCAAGTCATCGTTGGTTGAACCCAGAGCTTATCCTAGGAACACTGGATGCATGATGGGAATACACCCTGGTTGGGATGCAGAGCACCATGCGTACACACACACACACACACACACACACACACACACACACACACACACACACACACACATATCCTAACCTGGAGCCAACACTGAAAACACTGGCATGTTTATTTAGCGGTGGGATGAAACCTGGGAGCTCAGAGAAAACCTGCATGGTTCAGGAGAATATGTAAAACTCCACACAAACCCAGGCGCGGGAATAAACCCACATCCTAGAGCTTTTAAAGCAGCAATGCTTCCCACTGCACCACCCAATCTGCTAGGATTATATTAATTTTGCAATAACGTTCGCGTCTTCGCAAAGTAAAACTCAATAAAACGGGCCGCAATCGGATTCTATGCAAATCACCTACCGCATCTTCAAACAACAGAAAACACATTAGATCTGGGAACAAAACAAACACTCCCGGTTACTGATTGTTAGATTGCATCAGTGTTGCCTGGCTCTTGTTTGGAGATCCGGTAGCTCAAAGACGTTTTGCAATCTCGCCAGCAGTCTCTTGATCATTCTAAAGCAATTGGACTGTGCGCTTGTCATTTCTCAGATACAAAACACACCCACGGTCGCGCAACACTGCCTTGAGATTGTGATAAACACATCAAATGCCCTTACACACACACACACACACACACACACACACACACACACACACACACACACACACAAGAAAAAAAAGACATAGGACGAGGTGTAATGTGTCATCTGCATAGGCCACGTCAAAGATTGGCTTGGCAGCGTTTGAGTGGTTCGATACTCGTTAGAAGCCGTCCAAAGCTGGCCCAAACCCGGCTGGCGCACAGCTGAGATGGCCAGGTTCTTGGCGTGAACCTGGTGTGGGAGTGGTGCAAAATGGATTGGCAGGAGAATGCCAAAGTGAACACCTGTTCTTGCTTTAACCGGGAGCACTAAACAGTGTGTTTCTGCATTGCTTTTAACCCCTTTTAAATATCATTTCATGACACCCGTTTGCAGCGTATATACAAATTCAGCAGGAGTGGCGGCCAAACAAGTAAAAAAACGCCTGATAAATTCTCTGCATTCAAAAAAACTAAACAAATAGAAGCTGTTGATTTGCGTCTAATCGGGTTTTCAGAAGTCCTTCTAAGAGCAGCACAGGCAGACCACGAATCCCCCGTACTCACTCTTCAGTCTCAGACCACAGGCAACACGGTGCATAAAAGAACAGACTTTGCATGTCACCAGTCCAGACGCTAAGTGAAGCCTCACAAAACTCTATTTTGGGTGATATAAACGATTACTACATCCAGCTCAACTGAATTTTCTTGAATTCTCCTGAATGCACTGGGACGCAGGGGTTAGTATGTTGTATAAGGTAAATATGCTTCACTCGAAGCACAGGCTGAGAGAGTGACTGAAGGCACGCTGAAAATGCCAGATTGTATATGCATCTGTGTGTTAAGGGGAAAAAAGAAGAAGAAAACGTGCAATCACACATATAGGTGACACATTAAAGAAAAAGAAAGCTGTGAAAAAGTGTGACTCTTATGCTTGGAGGGGGGGTATTTATTTCTGCTTGCTAGCTTCATTTGGCTCTACTTGCCCCCTTCCCTTTGGAGAGCACTGTCACTGCAAATCAATCAAAGGGTCCTCCTGACTGATCACCTTTATATTTCCATTATAATGGCCAAGGTCTTTTTTCAGCCTGACCCCGCCTCCATTTACAGCCTCCAGAGCTCAGTCAATCATAATCCATATAGATACCAAATTATGTACATTTTATGCCATGGCCTTCACATTCAGAACGTTTCAACCAGGTGGAACATATAATAGATTTCAAGATACAGCAGCCTCACTAGCCATGATTTCTCACTTTGGAGCAGCAGGTTAGACCGTTTCCTTTCCTTTCCTGACGTACAATACGTACTGATCACGAGGAAACAATGTTTGTCATCTTGAGTTTAAGAGAAAGAGAATTCGTGATCACAAAAAAATATATATATATTATAATACAGCAATTGCGATTCTGAAGTTCTACCAGATGTAGAACATAACAGTACAGGAGATAACTCCAATCCAGCAAGCTTGGCCATTTCATAAGCATACAGATACTGTACGATATCGACTTCAAAGCACACAATCAGATTATTTTTTTTCTTTATCCAATTAAAAATGTAAATGTTAACCTTGCCTTTGACCTCATTCCCGTGTCCATCTATTCATACATCACATAATGCCTAATAAATGAACCCCATTGACCCATCTAACAAAGATCTGGCTCAGGCTAATCTCAATAAAACCAGCCGGTTCTCTGAAGCATGACCAACCTGTGTGTACAGTACACACGTACACAACGTCGTATGATATTTACACTCGCGTGAGCACACTCTCAGGAACGCACAACTTTCACGGGTCACCAGATGGTTGACCTACTGAGATGAAGCTTTATTGATTTTTTTTTCCCCTTTACTTTCTTTTTTTCAATTTAATACCCAGAAGAAAAAAAAAGCTTAGTGAGGCTCTGAGTATCACACTTTCACACTATTCCTGCATTGATGGGTTTATGCTACTTCATCTGCTCCAAGATTCACCGGGTTTAATAACATATTGCTGGCTAAGCATTTGTGACTTTTTTTAAGAGATTTACTAGTGATTTTCATACAAAAAAATAAAAAGTACATTTGGCTGCATCTCAGGAAGATGCCAATCCACATCAAAATTTTGTACACTGCAAAAGTAGCATTTTCTGTCTTTCTATTTTCAAGATGTTGATTGACTTTACACACTTGGCCCAAATCCTGTATCGTTTTATTGATCAGTTTTTTAAACCATTCATTCACCTAAAATGAGCGTTTTATCTCAATCAGGGTTGAAGAGCTTTAGAGGGAAATTGGTACAGTATAAACACTGTTTCATCAACAGTTTTTGTCCAGTTGATCAATGATAATCTCAACAATGATGGATCTACGAGGTGGTATCAAAAGGTTTTGAGACTAGCTCAGTACTTTATTTTCTCTCTTTACACACCGTCACCTTCAAATTAGTCCCCTTGCACAGCAATACAGCACCCCCAGCGGTCCTGCCACTTCTGGAACATGTCCTGGAAAGTCTTCTTTTCTAAACTTTTTCTGCAATTCATGCTGGATCTCTGCAATGGTGTTAAAACAGCAAGCTGGATCTCCATCTTCAGGAAGAGGGCGAAGTCCGCAGGAGCCATATATAGTGTGTAGGGTGGGTGCTGAAGTGAGATCATGTTGTCAAACTCTCACGTGACAGGGTGCACACGTGGTCAAAGTCAAGAGGACAATGTCCTTTGGCATTGAGTCAGTGAACTTATAAAGGTTGGTGCTCCCTGTGACTGTGCATACAGTCTTTGCTGCCATCTGCTGGCATGCTTCAAAACTAGTCTTGATGCCCCCTCATTTAATGAGTGGGGGTCTCACTCAGATGAGGACGGTTTCCCTTTGGAGTCTGGTTCCTTTCAAGGTTCCTTTCACCATTTCAGGAGGTTTTTTCTTGTCACTGTCGCCACAGGTTTGTTCATTAGTGATAAACTTCTATTATTTTATGACACTATAATTAATTGCCACAATCCAGTAAAAGTGCTATATTAATACAATTGACTTAAATTTAAGTAGATTTTGACTCTATACTGGGAACATTGGGAATAAAACTGGATGACCCCAATCACATTTGCACCTGGGGCTAATCCACTAATGCTATTACTCATGACAGTATGTTTTTGGGATGTAGACCAGAAAACTCACGTAGCCACATGTAGACTACTTGCAAAAGTTCTCACAGACATTATGGACAAGGGCGTCTGCTAAATGCTGCAGATGTATTAAGTGTTACATGCTGGTAGGGTTAAGGGTAGCTCAACACTACTCAGAAATTGACCTCAGATCAGATGAAGTGAGGCTTCTGGCTTATATGTGTATTCAGAAGGCATTAATAATCACAACACCAAACTTGGATTTGATTCAAAATGACTTACAAAAGAGATGGAGCTGAGCTTTCAAGAGTTAATAGCTCAGTTTGGCCATTTTGGGATCCAAACTCACTACGTTGGACTCATGATATATTGTACAATTATAAAAAAATAAAAACTTTTCCTTTCTCTGCTTGGCTTCTTCTGTAAATATAATCAGCACCTTAGAGAAACCCAGTGCCCTGTGCTAGAACAATTCCAACCCAGCAAGCCTCCCCCCTGCGTCCTCCATTCTTGCGGCAGAAAGCTCGTCCGAGTTGTCATCGACGCCCTGCATTTGTGTTGGCTTGGCCAATTAACCATTAGCCCCTACTGACAAATCTCCGTTCAGACCTTTCATTGTTCAACACTCCATATGAATAATAGATCTGTAATCAGCAAGAGCGCTAATTATCAACAGGCATGTCGCCGCGTCAACTTGCATACATGACGAGGCGCAGTCATGGGTGCCATCCCGTGGCCCATAATGATCGGGATAATAAGCGACAATGACATCGCCCGCAGGATCTAACGGTAATGACGAGCGAAAGCGTAATGATGTTAATGACTAAAACACGTCGTCCCGTGAGACCCTGCGAGACCCTGCGTCACGAGCCGACAAATGCATTTTCACCCACTTTATCGTGCTGCCTTGCGTGAGATGATAAAACGCGTAGCGTCGCATTCGATATAAGCACTTACGCTGGATAAAGGATTCTTTTCTCTGATATTACTGATGCCTTTACCTTTTTTCGTGAGTGTACAGATACGTACAGTTTGTTCCTAAAGCTTTATCAAACTTTTTTGTTTTATATTTCATCTCTCTGTCAAGCAGTACTCAGAATCAATCCCTCATTGCTCACAGAAACGAATTGTTCAAGTTCTAAAAAAAAAAATAAAAAAAATAAATCTCATAGCCGAACACAATTCCAGGCTATGCTGAAAAGAAAAGAAAATGGTGATAAAGGTTGGGAAATCCATGAAAGTCCTCACTGTAATCTGGTATAGGCCAAAACTGCTGTATCATTTTGGATTCCGAATAGACAGAAGACTTTCAGATCAGACTCAGAGCAGCTGATTTAGACGGATTTGCATTGGAAAGCTTTCTGGAGATATGCACACCCAACAGGCAAAATGTTATGACCTGAAAAGTGGAGAACACTGATTATCTCTTCATCGAGGCACCTGCCAGTGGTTGGATATATTTAACAGCAAGTGAACATTTAGTACTCAAAGTTAAAATGTGTTTGAAGCAGAAAAATGAGCAAGTATATAAAATTTGAGCGAGTTTGGTTGTCTAGACGACTGGGTCAGAGCATCTCCAAAACTACAGCTCTTGCAGGATGTTCCTGGTCTGCAGTGGTCATCTAAAGTGCTCCAAGGAAAGAACAGTGGTGAACCGGCGACAGGGTCGTGGGGGACGAGGATCATTGATGCAAGTGAGGAGCGAAGGCTGGTCCGTGTGGTCCGATCCAACAGACGAGCTCCTGTAGCTCAAACTGCTGAAGAAGTTCATGCTGGTGATGATCGATGGGTCACGACTGTTTTAGCAGCAAAAAGGAACCAACACAATATCCGGCAGGGGGTCAGAATGTTATGTCTGATCAGTGTATGTGCCATTGTTATGTGTCTGTGCTGTTTTCCTGTCTTTCTATTTCTCCCACCCCTTTTGTTTGCTTTGTCTCTGGCTCTCCACTGTCATATAGAGGAGTCACCTGTTACTTGTAAGTGGTGGGTGAAAAAAATGGGGGACCAATGAAGTGCAAGAATCTGACCAGAGGAGGCGGAGCCTAAGGTTTAAAAGCAGCAACCTGAAGCCCTGTCCTAAAGAAAGAAAGAAGAGGGAGAGAAGAGTTGCTAGCGGTGCTGTATTGGACACCTGATTTGCCATATGTGGTTCTTCTCCAACTAGTAGACCTGAACCTCAGAGAGAAAACCAAAAATATATATAGTTTGTACAATTTTGCATGGAAGATTTTAAGTTGTACTAGGAGACCTGAACTTGTTCCAGCGCCATGAAGATCTGCTTTCTATGGTTTGAAGTGAAAGATGCTATATATGCTCTCACTATAAAGGTCTAACCTCAACTCTGAACACCTTTGGGATGAATGTGAATGCAGACTGCACCCCAGGTCTCCTCACCTTCTCTCCTACACTAGTAACTGACCTACTACTGAAACACCCTTGTTGCTGAATGAATCTAGGGTTAGGGTTAACACAAATCTCCACAAAATCTACTGGAACATCTAAATGAAATAAAAGTTATTATAACACTAAAAGCAAACTAAATGTTGAATTGGATTTTTAGGAAGCACATGATGCCAAGTGTCCACAAAATATACATTTTAAATATACATTTAGTCTACATAACACACACACACACACACACACACACCACACACACACACACACACACTTGCAGTTGTTATTACCTTAGCAGGAAGCTATGGTGTCACGTTCTCTGTGCAAGTTCTTTGAAAAGTCCCTTTAGTATCAGTTGCTGATTCTAATTAAAGTGACTGGTTTCACACTGGTATTTTGCTTGTGAGAATGAGATCAAAATCATAAACCCAGAGCAACTTCACTCTCGCTAAAGAACAATTCAGTAGAATGGGCTCGCTGAGAACACTGATTCCGTATGTCAACACCTCCTAGTGGGGGAAAAACTGAATAAGGTGGCATTGTGGGGTTTTCAGTTCAACTGTTCGAGAAGGAAGAAGTAAGACATGGTGAATTTAACCAGCATAAAGATGTTTTGCATTATGACTAAAGATAATTAAACACTTTCAATGATCCAGAAACAATTGCCTTGAAGGGAAGAGTGGACTTCATGCATTAAACTGCTGCTACATTTTATTGCAGCTTTACTTCTACTCACCATGATGGCTGTGATGAGCTAGGAGAACGGTAAGGTCTGTAGTTTTAGAAGGTTTTCATTATATACCTGTTGCTAGTTGACAGCAATGGAAGCAGCTCAGTGGGAGCACTACCAAACTGACGCCTCTTGAACAAGACAAATGAGACAATTGAATTGAGTTGTTTTGAATCTCCCATGTCCTGGTAATGTGGGAAGTGGGAAGTGGTAGTTCAGTGGTAGCACCACTTAAACTGCCCCTGCTGGGCTCTTGAGCAAGGACACTAACCCTCAACTGCTAAATTGTTAAAATGAGACAATTGTGAGTCTCTCCATAAATGTAAGTGTAAGTAAACTTTACAGGTGAAGAAAAGTGCTTTTGTACATTTCCCACCTAGCAAAAGTGACTGGTTCCCAAAAGACCTCAAAACACAACATGGATTTAAGCAGCATTGGGCAGTAACGCGTTACCAGTAACTAACTAAGATTTGACAGTAACTAATACTGTAACGCGCTACTTTTAAAATTAAAGTAACTCTGTTACCGTTAGCGTATGGTGCGTTACAGCAGCGACGCATTGTAGGATTGGAGGATGAACCACTGTAAACAGGAAGAAGACGCACTGTGGGCGTGTCTCCGTTTATTCAGGTCTGTGCGTCAGTAATGGTGAGGCGAGGCGAGAGCAAGACGAGTTTCTCAAAGTGGAAATATGATCATTATTTCACTTTAGTTGAGCATAAAGACAAAAACTTTTAAGTTAAATGTAAGTTGTGTCTTTCTGGTTCGAAGCTCAAATCTACTGCGATAAACAGCAACTCCAATCTGTTGAAGCTCCTCCAGGACCTCCATGCCTGAGGAGCTAGAAGCTCTGCGCTAACCCGGTGTTCTGTTCTACATTGTTGATAGTTTTCATACTTCAGCTGTGAAAGGAACATGTTTAAGAGCTCAACACAACAGCAGAAGCCACTTTAGTGTTTGAGTGTGAATTTATTATTCAGCTTGTTTTGTTCTTTATTTAAGAAATGCTTGTGATATATTCAGTGTGTGCTGCTCTGACTTTAATACAATAGTGTTTATAAATGACTCTGTGTTTAAGTCAGTTTTGTGTTTGTGTAGATCATAACACATAAAAGAGCATTAATGAGAACATTAAAGAAGTTTATTTAAAAAAGGAACTAAAAAGTTACTTTTAACAGTAACGCATTACTTTTTGAATGAAGTAACGAGTAACTGTAACTAGTTACTATTTTTTAGTAACTAGCACAACACTGAATTTAAGGAAAGAAACTCAACGCTTAAACCATTCTGCCCTACATTTTGTTAACTTTAAGAAAGCTAGCAATTAACATTTTTCCAAGTTAGCACGAGCCTAAGGTTTTACTACATGGCTCGGTTCTTGGTCTGTTCTTATGTCGCTTATATTTAAAATCAATATGAGGGGGGATCATTGCTAAATGCTTCCCTGTCCTTTTTCTGGGCAAATCATGGCCATTTTAGATCTCATCGAGCTCGGTTAAATGAGGCGTCTATTAGGGTGTCAGGACAAAAACGACAGTACGCATGGCTACGCTGTGTTTTGCTAACTGCGCAATATGCCGTGAATGAGATGTTAGCTAATCAGCAGAGCCACAGCAACCACATCGAGCAGGCTAATGCGGTTAAAAACCTAATGTTGCAGAAAGCATTATGGAGAGCATAATAAGGTATTGATTAAGTATATTCCAGAGTAAACAGACTACATCCTTAATTAATAATTGGAATAATTTCATGGCCTCCTGCGTTGTCTAGTTCATGTTTATTGGTCTGGCCAATCATGTGCCTATAGACATATTTGTAATGCAAATGAAGAAGGTTATGTTTATAATGGGCCATTTTAATGACTTAAAATGTCAGAGTTGACCAATATAGCTAGAATTAGTTAGCATATCACTCTGCAATGTGCAGATACGCATGAACTTTGGAGTTTTGAGTCACACTGCTCTGACAATACATTAGGATTATTGAAAGAACATCACAAATGATATAATCCAGTTTGTTTAATTTGTTAATTAAATTATTTTATAAATTTAGCCTAAACAAAACAACAAAAACACACACACACACACACACACACACACACACACACACACACACACATATATATATATATATATATATATATATATATATATATATATATATATATATATATATATATATATACTGTATATATATAACAATTTCCCTAATTAGCCAGCCATTCAAATCAAAACGAATCTCTTCTGTGATCTCAAACCCTCTTGGTGACCTCAACCCTGAGAATCTGATTAAAAAATAAAGTCAAGGTCATCTTTATTATTTCCCCTGACTAGCGTCCATGGTCAATGCAAAGTAACAGGTCTGGTTGAAAATCACCACTGCCAAAGCTCTTAAAAGTCTGTAAAACTAATGGCCTGGATACTCCCATCTCCTGTACGCTGTGTCAAGTCATTACAGGGTACCAAGTCATTAGCTGATGGTGCACCCATTAATTATGGCTAAAGAGAGATGGGGAGAGGCACAAGAGAGATGGATCGCATATAGATGGTCAGTACTCGGGTCGCTTTTCTTTTTTTTTTTTAGCTTCACTGATTCCTGCCGCTCAATTCATCCATTCTCTGTCAAAACTCTGCTGAGTATTTAAGGTGTGAAACCAAATGTATCTGCGGCTATAGATTAGGGCAATGAAGGCAGCCTGGTGGAAAAAAAAATGCTATATCTAGTCAGCAACATGTCCAGTGGGTTCTAATTGCAACCAGCACACACATCTTTTGGTCAATAATCAATTATCATCTACTGCTTGACCAGCTAAACCAGCACAGAACCCAGTAGCAGAAACCCCAAGACATAAAAAAATCCTATGTAAATTTCATGCAGAACCAATTTCCATCTAAAGAACCCTTGAGAAACAAGAGCTAACCAGTGTAACCTGATGAAACCAGCATGGCTAACCAGTAAAGCTGATGATCATAATGGTGCAGGGTTATTATAGTTTAAATAATATTACTAGTTTCTATTTTTTTATTTTGTTTGGCAGTTCAATTGATTTTTTTTCTAGTTAGTTTTAATGATGCAACATGGACATACTGTGTGTCTTATAATAATCTCCAATCTTCTGGGAAGATGTTTCACTAGATTTTGAAGTATACTGTACAAGTGGGTAAGAAAATTCAGGTACTGATGTAGGTGAGTTAAGAAGGCCTGGGTGTTGTTACGATCCATCCCATAGGTCTTTATTAGGGTTGGCGCATATGTGGCCCATGTGAAGCATATCTTCATAGAGCTGCCTTTGTGCCCTTTGTGTCATGCTGAAACACGTTTGGGTCTCCAAGTTCTGCATTCTATACAGTTATGCACCTCCTCATTGCTCAGAACGAGTCTGGACAAACCAGAATAAACCAGCTTCACCGTGGAAACCGCATGAATTTCTGTAGACCATAACGCAATGAATACCCAACTAAAATAGACCAGTCAAGAGAACCAAACCAACCAGAGTATTAGTTCATAGTTTGAGCAAGCTGAACTGGTCTGATCCAAAACAATGAACAAAACAATCTGGAGCTAGCATGGCTTTGCATTAACAATAATCTATAGCAACATCTATTTAATGGTTCATGTCGAGTAGTTTACTGGATAGACAGCATACTCTTAGCGTTTTTTTCATCCAACAGTAAAAAAGAAATCACTTGCAAATCCATAGTATAACAATGCGTGCTTATTAAAATGCATTGTAAATGTCAAAGAATCAATAGTTAGTGGGGTGATTAAGTTTTACATTCCCAAATGGAACGAATCGTTTATAATCACGTGACTGAGTGAATACACTTCTCCGGAAGGAACCAATCGGTTTGGAAACATTTACATTTAATGGGACTGGGCAAGCACCCTTATCTTGATCAATTAGGGTTAAGAGTTTTGCTCAAGGGACCAACAATGTCAGCTTAGAAGTGCTGAGATCTGAACTCACAACCCTCTGATTACAAGTACAGTACCTTCCGGTACCAAGCTACCACTTCCAATACCACATCTCCTTACTGAGGGACCCATCCCTGATCATCCACTATATATAACGTATATTCATATACAGAAAGCACCAGTGCTCACCAGCATGCTCGCAAAACACATTACACACATTAGCCAATCACAGGTCACAGGATATTGACTTTTTCCCCCTTCAAAGAAATTCATCACGTCACTTGGTTGACTTCCAGAGTCCAAGCCAATGTTATAAAACAGCACTAATGCAGGTTTGGAAATAATTGCTTCCATCATTTTACTGCTGCATCCGATGCCAACTTGTCAGAGAAAATACTTTTGAGCTGGAATGATCGTCTGAAATCACGCTCTCAAAACAAATGAGATGAATGTGTTTAATACGCAATAACGGATTCATCTGCCAGAAGCCATACAAACAAATAAATAAACAAACAAGTAAAACATAAATAAAGTCAACCAAATGTGTGCCACATTGGTTGGTTGAGAAGTAAACAGGAGAACACCATGGCATTTTTCCAGTGATTACATACACTGATTTATATTGTATTGCCAATGATTACAAACGTTCTTCTTAAACGTCTCATTCCACATTTAGTCCCTATTTACTGTTATAATAAACGCCACTCTTCTAGGAAGATGTTCCACTAGATTTTGAGAAGATTGGTGTGAGATTTATTCAGGTTCAGGTATTGATGTAAGCGAGGACGTGAGGAAGCCTGGGGTGCAGGCAATTCATCCCCAAGGTGTTCAATAGGTTTGAAGGTCTGTAGCAGGAGATCTTCATGGAGCTGGCTTTGTGCACTTTGGGTCATGGTGCAACACTTTTGTGTCTCCTAGTTGAAGCGAAGGAAAGATTTCACAATTATACAATTGTGTGCCTCCAGCTTTGTGTCAAGAGACAAATATAACTGGAAAAGTCCGGTGTCTGGATCTCAGGAGTTAAAACATACTTTTGATCGAAACATTGTGAGTTCAAATCCCAGCTCCACCAAGTTGCGCCCTTGAGATTGCATAAATGATAAGTGTAAATCGCTCTGGATAAAGGTGGAAATGTAAATATGATTGATCTTTTTTAAAGAATAACACATCATACTTGCTTGTCGTATTGTTTCTATACCTTTAATTTTGTGGAACATCCATAGAAACAAGTTAGTTCCTGTTCTTCAGAAGATGTTGAACTTCTGGACAAAAGGTTGTGAGTTCAAATCCCATCACCACCAAAGTTCCTCTGATGAAACATGAAGTCTCATGTCATCTCAGGAACAATGCTATAACACACTCTGATCATTTTAAGCCTAAATCATGGGTCCTAAAGTGGTTTCAATTGATACCACCTACTTTTTCGGTACTCGTCAGTTTTAGCACTTGTAACAAATTCCAGAACAAATGACAGACGAGTACTGAGGTATTAGTGTAGTTGGAAGTTCGATAAGGGCGTCTCCCAAAAGCTGCAAATGTAAACGTAAAGAAAACTTTACAGTCTCAACAATTACATACATTTTTTTGTTGAACTTATTCATGCAGAAAGTCCCTAAAAACATATATATAACAAAGAAGATTAAAACAATGTTCACTGTTAGTGGTGCAAAAGCTGGAAAGCATTTAGCATGACAGACTGTTAGCTGCCAAGCACCCCCTCAGAATCCCTTCTTTGCCCCTGACTGTCTGATTAACTGATATTTCACAGCATGCTAAGCAGGGAAGTGGGTTGACGCTAACAATATGGCAGGCGTAGAACATGAGGCAGCCAAAGCACACCCATGGTCTCTTCATACACAGGATGATTGTCCTTAAAAATGAAAATGATTTCAGATTGTGGAGATCTGAGAAGCATCCAGGCTTGAATTCCAGAGAGGGGATTTTTATTTATTGTAGTGGTGAGAGATGATCTCTATATTCTGTGTAAACACCAGGGCACGGTCAACAAGGCAAGACGTACAATATGAAATGTAAATGTTGTGGTTTCCAAAGGGGGCAGGACACTCTGAGATAGAGCCTCCTGGAGTGCTCGAAACTATGCTGACACAACAGATGTTTTCCCTATTAACATAGCTGCTGCGCTTGCAGCCATTTCTTTTCTTTTCCAGTGAACTAATGATCATCGTAGGTAACACATGCATCTGATGCTAGACTTGGAAAAATCCATTCATCTTTCGAAACTCTTCCGTTCCATGCCTGTGTCAAGGCTGGGCTGAGTCAGGCGAGTGCCGGAACGTATGAAAAACAAGCCATGCAAGCTCTGATCATGAAGCGTACAATTCCAAACACATGACAAGCACAAGATTTACAACAGATACATTCTTTTCTTTTCTTTTTTTTTTTTTTTAACAAATAAAGATTTCGGCACATTTTGCCACAAGGGAACGTATACGGGGAACGCAATTCCATTAGATAGCTTCGCAAAATGGGATTGAATCAAACCAAAAAAAGGAAAGGCAGATATATGACTTGTTTCACTTTATTAAAGAGAAGCGGGTTAGATGAGAGATGAAGACAGTGAAAGACAGCGAAAGAGAGATGGAGCGATGGAGGGAAAGGAATGTGTACGTGTATGTGTGTGTGTGTTGGATTCGTGTGTTTGTTACATAGAAAGTACCTTAGCTGAATCCTGAAGGCTTCTGAATATCAAAATGTACTAGACACTGTGAGAAATCAAGCAAAAGAGTGATGGAAAGAGCAGAGAGGGGAGGAGAGAAAAAAGAAAGAGCGGAATAGAATAGAGCAGGAGGAGGACGAGAAGGAGGAGTGAGCAATTGATGGTGAGAGAGTGCGGGAGGGAGAGAGAGAGAGAGAGAGAGAGAGAGAGAGAGAGAGAGAGCGAGAGAGAGAGAGAGAGAGAGAGAGAGAGAGAGAGAGCGAGCGAGCGAGCGAGGAGGAAAGCGAGAGAGCTCGGCTGAATTGTGAGTGGCTCACGACACTTAGTGAACAGAAGGTGTTTCTGCATGCACTGGCATTGCACTACTCTGCTGCAAGGGCTCCAGCTCGTCTCTCTCTTTCTCTTTCTCGTTTCTCTCTCTCTCTCACTCTCTCTCTCTCGCTCTCTCTCTCTCAGTCTATTCTCTCAACAAACCAGCCCTGCCTTTCAGCCTCTATGCCTCAGCATCTCCCCTCAGCAACAGCCTTTCGCTCAGCACTCGTAAAATGAACGTTTCTAAAAAGAGGGCTCACAGCAAACCAGGCTAAGAGGACACTGGACTACCAAAATAACAAAAAAAAAAAAAGAAAAAGAAAAAAAATGCCAGGTGGGCTAACATTCGTCTCAGATGAGTGCTTATTTCTGAGGAGCTGTCCACCGAGAGAGCGATGACCAGTCCGATGGATACCACCTTCCTAACCACTTCAAGTAACGGACTTTGATTTTGGACACAAAAAAAGAGTTCTGTTTCGACTTCCTTCGTTTCGAACGTGTACCTGTTTTTTTTTGTTTTTTTATCTTGCTCTAATCAGCGCAGCAGTCACTGCAGAGAAGCGCGAGAGGGAGGACGGTGCTCATGCATGCAGTCTGGGCAGCTTGCATATCCTGCGAGCGCGCTGAATGCCACTTGGATTCCTCCTCTTTCTGGCTCTTTCACTCGAGGAGAAACAAGACATTGTAAGTCTGCCAGATTTTGGTAGCTGCTGAAAAGGAGGGGGGAGGCTGCATTTGTACCACACTAGGATCTTTTTTATATTCACACCTAATTATTGCGGGCACAAAGGGAGCTGCTGAATAGAGGTTGTCAGCCTCTGGAAAAAAAAAAAGGGGGTGAGTAGGAATACTGTTTTATGCGATTCAGGAAGAATGCTTTTTCGCCCTCGGCTGTCTCTCCTCTCGCTTCCCAATCTAACATGATTGAAATGACTTTGCCGTTCGCCCGTATTGACTTTTTTCTTTTCTATCCGGCCAGATTTGAGTAACAAATCACAATCAGCCAAACCCCATTAAAACGAAAGGCGAATAAAAAAAAAATAAATCATGTCGCTCACAATGAGACAAATCTAAAAGATTCAATGAACTTCTTCTTTACAACACTGCAGGATATTCATGCTAATGGATTTCCTTCTAATTGGTCTGTATTTAAAGTGGACGCTAAGAAAGCCCCCTGGGTTGTTACTGTGCTCTCTGGGCATCCTTTTGAAAATGATTCCCCTGGTAGGGGGGAGCTGTCCGAGGTTGTGCCGCTGCGACAGCAGGCTCCTCTACTGCGAGGGGCTTAACTTGACGGACATTCCGCACAATCTGAGCAGCGCCACCGGCTTGTCCCTGCGGGAGAACAACATCTCGGAGCTGCGCGAGGGACATTTCTTCAGCCTGTCGCAGCTCACCTGGCTTTACTTGGATCATAACAACATTGAGTACGTCGAGGAAAATGCCTTCGAAAGGCTGAGGAGGATTAAAGAATTGGACCTAAGTTCCAATCGAATCGAGAGCCTGTCTAATGGAACCTTCAGACCCCTACCCAATCTGCGCATCTTGGATTTATCCTACAACAGATTACAGTCCTTGGAGCCAGACCTTTTCCATGGACTTAGGAAGCTTACCAATTTGCATTTACGCTACAATGCCCTAAAATTCGTGCCTGTACGGATCTTCCAGGACTGCAGAAGTATGCAGTTTCTGGATTTGGGGTACAACCAGCTGCAGAGCCTGGCCCGAAACTCATTCGCTGGTCTTTTTAAGCTGACTGAGCTGCATCTGGAGCACAATGAGCTGGTGAAAATAAACCTTGCCCACTTTCCCCGCCTCATCTCGCTGCGTACTCTCTACATGCGTAATAACAAGGCCACCATTGTGGTCAGTACCCTAGACTGGACATGGCACTTCCTGGAAAAAATCGATTTCTCAAACAACGAGATTGAATACATCGAGCCACATGTCTTTGAGAGCGTGCCAAACCTTAAGGAGCTTATGCTGGACTCGAATAAGCTGACATATGTGGACCAGCGCATTTTAGGCTCCTGGACATCCCTGGGAAGCATCACCTTGTCAGGAAATGCATGGGAATGCAGCCGCAATGTCTGCGCCCTGGCCTCCTGGCTGAGCAGCTTCCAGGGCCAACGTGACAGTGCCTTGCAATGCACCAGCCCGGACATGGCCCAAGGCGAGGACATACTGGACGCTGTTTATGCCTTCCAGCTATGCGAGGACGGCATTGAGGCCACCACCCAGACCTACACCACCACTAGAGACCTGGCCCGAGGCTCCATTTTTAAAGGTCCCACCAGGACACCATATGACTTGCAAGACATAGAAGGTGGCGAGGTTGTGACCAATTCCTTTACAGTGACCGCAGCTACCGATGACCCGGAGAGCACCATGCAGATCCACAAGGTAGTGACAGGCACCATGGCACTCATCTTCTCATTTTTGATTGTAGTGCTCATGCTTTATGTGTCTTGGAAGTGTTTCCCAGCTGGTGTGAGGCAGATGAGACAGTGTTTCAGTAACCAGCGACGCAAGCAGAAGCAAAAGCAGACGATGCAGCAGATGGACACAATGTCTACTCCCGAATATTATGTCGACTACAAGCCCAACCACATCGAGGGGGCCCTCGTCATTATCAACGAATACGGATCCTGCACGTGCCAGCAACAGGCATCTCGAGAGTGCGAGGTGTGACATTCTGGCTGCTGGACATCTTGCAATCACAAATTGTCCTGGATCGACGTTCATGAGGACATGGCTTTTACACTGCATCACACTGTGCTGCTTTCTCAAGGAGGCTTGATGGCACATTTAGGGGGGAGAAGAAAACCACAGGACAAGGCCCAGGATTTACAGCTAGGTGGCAGAGGTTTTTTTTTTCCAATGGACACGGTTTCAGGGACTGGTTTACAAGCAGAAACTTTTGAGGAATTACGGGGACTAACAAAGGTCAAGTTCTTGCGCGTGGATATTTGAGCTTTAATATATCTTTCTACAGCAGAAGATTTAAAGCTGATGTGGACATTGATGAAAACATGCTTTTTTTTCATTGTGGTATCAAAAAAAATCTAAATGGGTAAAAAAAAAAATGAGACAAGTCTGTGTAAAATATGTTCAAATGCAGAAATGCAAGCGTGGGAAATAAAAATACAAGAAGCTATCTTATTTCTTTTTGTAAAATCATGAAACAAATGTTTAAAGAAATAATAATAAAAAAAAAGCAATTCACAGTAGTCAGGTCTGAAGATAAGCAGAAGCTTAGCCGGGGAAGGAAGAGTGGCAGGTTTCACGGTGCTGTATTTAAACAGATGATCATCACATCGGGTTTTAAGATGTAAAGCCTCATTCTGAAATTCAGAATTTAGATCTCCCCCTCTTTCTTTCACTATCAGTTTGTCTGATTCTCACCGGATGTGAGGGATAATCACTGTGCAGATTTGTTACTGTTTTGGTTGCTTTTTTTTTTTATCTACTCCAATTGCGATTACGTTTATTAGCGGAGGAAACTATAAAAGAAGCGACGCATGACGCATTTAGATCAGATGGTGCGCCATCTTTTACTCGGTCACGTCATGATATGGTAGGCTGTTAGACAGAAAAAAAAACAGGACAAGGGTGTTTTAAGAATAAAACCTATGCCTATTGCTTTCTCGTATTTGACAGTGGTGAAATCAGAGCGAGACGCAAAACAAAGCCTTAATATTCACCTAGAAATGAAAGACATCCGGCAAATCTACTGTGAATCTTTGAGGTGTTTGTTGAGTTTGTGGAGTTGACGTGTGTCCCGTGGCTTCGGCAGACAGCCCCAAGAAATTGTGTTTTTTGCAAAAGAAGGTGTAGACTGCTCTCTAGTGTCACAGCACCAGCAGTAGTGAGAGCAAGTCCTTGACGTGTCTTACCTTTTCAACATGCTAGAACGTGTGTGTGTGTGTGTGTGTGTGTGTGTGTGTGTGTGTGTGTGTGTGAGAGAGAGAGTACTCGTCGGCTCAGCTGCAGACTAAAATCTGGCATTCAGAGCACAAAGCATGGTCCGTGGAAGTAAACAAGGAAAGCTCTGAAGCGAAAGCCTCGTCGACAATCTCCCACCGTCACTCCGGATCTTTTCCGTCATCGCTACGGTGAAGTGGCTCAAGTGTTGAAGGGGTCAGAATGTTAAAGCAGCTGTCTTTTATATCCGATTGTTTGAGCCAGGATTGAGAAAATTCATGTTTAAGACTGTTCTTTTGCATGTGTGGCTTGTGAGAAAAAAAGAAAACTGTGTCGAGATCTGAGCAGGGATTTTTATAAAGCTGAGAAAAAAAAACCTGACAAACCCTGAATATCTTTGGGAATTGATTTGAATAGAAACTGTTCTATTTTCACCACTGTATTTCACCACGAAGAGCTAAGCCAAAATAAATTCATGTATGAAACGTATTCCGATTATTGTATGCACAATGTGGCGACTTTTATTTACTTTTACAATTTACTTTTCCTGCTGGATCCAGTTCATGTTTGTTTTCTTTTTCTGGGAGGTCATTCAAACTTAAATATTTACATTTATGGCATTTTGGCAAACGCCCTTATCCAGAGCAGTTGAGTATCGAGGACCTTGCTCAAGGACCCAGGAATTGTAGCTTGGTGGTGATGGGATTTGAACTCATTTAAGGTCGAATGCCTTAACCACTGAGCTACCACTTAAATACTACATATAAAGGTTTTGAGGTCAAAGTCGTCTGGATTATTTTTTTACCGAATCTACGTTCATCACATCATGTAACTTATGTTATCAATCTATTAACAATAAGGGCTATAGATGGGAGCCTCTGATCAACGAGACGAGCACGGCGGCAGAACAGAATGAATGATTGCAAACAGTGAGCGAGGAAAGCATTGTCGACGCTCATGATCTTCTTTTCACGCTGCTCCATTGAGTTCTGAGAAACAATGCGCTCCGAATAGCACAATAGCACCACGGACAGCGCCGCAAATATCAACAATGCCTTTGTGCAGGCAATTTCTAGAGGCCTCTCGCGTACAATTTCACTCACTGATGAATAATCCTACCCCAATAATAATTTTTCCTCACGGCCTATTTTTAGAGCCCTTTGTCTTATTTTATATCAATCTTGCATGGCGTGGTAACTCCGCAGCCAATGCCCGGTTGGCAGTTGTATTGATTTCCCCTCCTCGGAATGCTGAGGGGTCATGAATTTTTGAGGAGTTGGGATTCTGGATTCCGCAGACCAACCACAACCTCTACTGCCTGTTTAGTGTCATGAAATATCCTCACTGGAGATTTTGCTTCCAACAGAGCTTATTTTTCACAGAATTATAATGAAGATTCATGAAGTTAGAAAGAGATAATGGTGATTAACCTCTGCCATGATGCCTCCTAACTCCCATATTTTCCCTCTTAGTAAAACTACTATGAATAGACTCCGGACAAGGTGTTTGAAACCACAAACATTTAATCCCACACCATGGGATTAGCATTGCTGGCACTTCTACACCTTCAGTAAGAAAGGGTTCTAACAATGTGCTTCTAACAACGAGTTTTATATGAAAATTACAGCATGGTGACGGGGCCTCATAGGGGCTTATAAGGGAAAAACATAAATAATGGAAACTTAATAAATAGCACTGATATATATTTTATACATAACCAACAAATCTTTTTTTTTTTTTTTACTATTTGCTTTGCAGGAAAAGTGTATGGAATACTGAACACTAAAGCATATCTAAAACTGACCTGTAGAGAAGTTTGGATAGCACTTCCACATACTGAATACTAAAATATATGAAATGCTGGAATGAACGGAATGCCATGCGAAACCTAACACTACAGAGTACGGAATTCTGTATTATTGGAAATATTAGGGTGTTGGGAATATTGAAGTTTAATGAATAATGAAGTGTGAGAAATACCAAAACAACAACAACAACAAAAAAAAGTGTTGGGATTACTATATTAAAATAAATACTAAAGAAAGAAAGAAATGAAAGAAATACCAAACAAAAATAACACTAAAGAGTATGGAATACTGAAGTGTAAATACTATTGAAGTGATGAGAATACTGAGTTTTGAGAATATTGAAGTGTTTGGAATACTGAAGTGTAAATAATATTAAAGTGCTGGGAATAGTGAAGGTTTAGGATTACCAAAGTGTTTGGAATACTGAAGTGTTAAATGTAAGGATTATGGAAATACTCAAGTGTAGGGAATAACATTTGTTTGGGAATATTGAAATGTAAGGAATACTGAAGTGTATGCAGTGGTAATGTCCTCAGAATACTGAAGTGATGGGGATCTTGACATGTTAGCGACACCGGATACTGTAGTGTTGGGAATACTCAAGCCTTGGGAATACTAAAGCATTTGGAATACTGCATTCCTCAATAAACTAAAAAATACCAACACTTTGCTTGCAAGAATGATCTGGGAATACTGATTACATGCATGAATCAGGCCACATTTCCTGCTTCTCTAAAACAAGTGCAGGATCTTGTCATTAAAATGCATTTTGTTCAGTCTGGAGATTTTTAGAGTGAAACCAATCGTCAGACAACACCAAGGTTATTCCGTAAGATCTGAAAAAATGCAAAAAACCTCTGTAGAGCACGGAATCCCGTGTTCCTTGTGTCAGCTGGCCTCGGTTCAGAGGATAATTTTGAGCTAATATTAAATGGTAATTATGATCGAATGTTTGTTTAATTCCATCAGCGTAGTGCGAGTGACAATAAAAACAACACAACAGAGAGAAACATGAAATGGCTTCCGAATGGGAAACAAACAAACAAATAAATAGATTGTGAACATTGTACATTTTGGGAAATGTGTGTGTGTGTGTGTGTGTGTGTGTGTGTGTGTGTGTGTGTGTGTGTGTGTGTGTGTGTGTGTGTGTGTGTGTGAATATTTAGCCTTTGGCGAGCACCCAGGAACAGTCACCAGGACTTTAGAGAGATTCATGGACACAGTGAGGATTTAAATGGCCTACAGCAACACAACTGCACTTTCATTTAGAAACCAAAGCACCTAGAGTTCAGATCGATCGCGCTGAAGTTGTAAATTTGGTGCTCAGTTCAAGGTCTCGAATACTCCAGCACTACCAAGACCTCTGAATGAGAGTGTATGGTGACATGCTAAACATCTCCTTCAAATATAAACAAAAAACCCCAGCCTTAACATTCCATAGAACATCATTTCAAAAGGATCTGGAAGGACTTTCTGGAAGAATGTAATCCTGAACCAAGGTCTTCTTGCTATCTGTGTTGACTGACTGACTCTGTCCTCTAGCACAATGCTCCAGCAGAAACCTGAACTGAGACGGAGAGAGCAGTGTGTCACTGCTGTCATCTCGGCGCCGCGCAAACAATAAGCGAACACAATCATCTCACTGCGCACTAATTAAGCGATGATTCAAACCCGTTCGCCACTGAAACTGTCGGGACATTCAGGATAATGAATCGGTTTTTTAATACACAAAAGCCCTGTGAAAGTAAAAGCTCCTGCTAAATTCTCCAACAAGCCACGAGCTGATTCACTGTTTATGGCATTAAAGGATGCGTTTATTCAGAGTGACGTACAAGTGAGCAGATGAAGGTTAAGGGCCCAAGAGTGGCAGCTTGGTGGTGGTCCTGGGATCTGAACTTGTGACCTCCTGTTCTACAGTCCAATGCCAGTATTCTGATTTATAATGCATTTGTCCAAATTACACATCCGTTTTTAATGTTGTAGAGTTGTAAGGAATACTGTAGTGTAAGATACTGGACTAAAGTGTTGGGAATACTGTAATGTAAGATATGCTAAAGCATTGGGAATACGGAAGTGTAAGATATACTATAGAATTGGGAAAACTGAAGTTTTGAGAATACTGTAAAGTAGGATTTACTAAAGTGTTGGAAATATAGTAGTGTAAGATATAATAAAGTGTTGGAAAAAACTGAAATGTTGAGAATACTGCAGTGTAAGATATACTGGAGTGTTGGGAATACTGTAGTATAAGATATACTAGAGTGTTGGGAATACTGTAGCGTAAGATATACTGGAGTGTTGGGAATTCTGTAGCGTAAGATGTACTAGAGTGTTGGGAATACTGTAGCGTAAAATATACTAGAGTGTTGGGAATACTGTAGTGTAAGATGTACTAGAGTGTTGGGAATACTGTATTGTAAGATGTACTACAGTGTTGGGAATACTGTAGTGTAAGATGTACTAGAGTGTTGGGAATACTGTAGTGTAAGATATACTAGAGTGTTAGGAATACTGCAGTGTAAGATATACTGGAGTGTTGGGAATACTGTAGTATAAGATATACTAGAGTGTTGGGAATACTGTAGTATAAGATGTACTAGAGTGTTGGGAATACTGTAGTATAAGATGTACTAGAGTGTTAGGAATACTGCAGTGTAAGATAAACTGGAGTGTTAGGAATACTGCAGTGTAAGATATACTAGAGTGTTGGGAATACTGTAGTATAAGATGTACTAGAGTGTTAGGAATACTGCAGTGTAAGATAAACTGGAGTGTTAGGAATACTGCAGTGTAAGATATACTGGAGTGTTGGGAATACTGTAGCGTAAGATATACTAGAGTGTTGGGAATACTGTAGCGTAAGATATACTGGAGTGTTGAAAATTCGGTAGCGTAAGATGTACTAGAGTGTTGGGAATACTGTAGCAAAAGATGTACTAGCGTGTTGGGAATACGGAAGTGTAAGATATACTATAGAATTGGGAAAACTGAAGTTTTGAGAATACTGTAAAGTAGGATTTACTAAAGTGTTGGAAATATAGTAGTGTAAGATATAATAAAGTGTTGGAAAAAACTGAAATGTTGAGAATACTGCAGTGTAAGATATACTGGAGTGTTGGGAATTCTGTAGCGTAAGATATACTGGAGTGTTGGGAATTCTGTAGCGTAAGATGTACTAGAGTGTTGGGAATACTGTAGCGTAAACTATACTAGAGTGTTGGGAATACTGTAGCGTAAGATGTACTAGAGTGTTGGGAATACTGTATTGTAAGATGTACTACAGTGTTGGGAATACTGTAGTGTAAGATGTACTAGAGTGTTGGGAATACTGTAGTGTAAGATATACTGGAGTGTTAGGAATACTGCAGTGTAAGATATACTGGAGTGTTGGGAATACTGTAGTATAAGATATACTAGAGTGTTGGGAATACTGTAGTATAAGATGTACTAGAGTGTTGGGAATACTGTAGTATAAGATGTACTAGAGTGTTAGGAATACTGCAGTGTAAGATAAACTGGAGTGTTAGGAATACTGCAGTGTAAGATAAACTGGAGTGTTAGGAATACTGCAGTGTAAGATATACTGGAGTGTTGGGAATACTGTAGCGTAAGATATACTAGAGTGTTGGGAATACTGTAGCGTAAGATATACTGGAGTGTTGAGAATTCGGTAGCGTAAGATGTACTAGAGTGTTGGGAATACTGTAGCGTAAGATGTACTAGAGTGTTGGGAATACTGTCGCGTAAAATATACTAGAGTGTTGGGAATACTGTAATGTAAGATGTACTAGAGTGTTGGGAATACTGTATTGTAAGATGTACTAGAGTGTTGGGAATACTGTAGTGTAAGATGTACTGGAGTGTTGGGAATACTGTAGCGTAAGATATACTGGAGTGTTGGGAATACTGTAGCGTAAGATGTACTAGAGTGTTAGGAATACTGCAGTGTAAAATATACTAGAGTGTTGGGAATACGGAAGTGTAAGATGTACTAGAGTGTTGGGAATACTGTAATGTAAGATGTACTAGAGTGTTGGGAATACTGTAATGTAAGATGTACTAGAGTGTTGGGAATACTGTAGTGTAAGATGTACTAGAGTGTTAAGAATACTGTAGTGTAAGATATACTAGAGTGTTGGGAATACTGTAGCGTAAGATATACTGGAGTGTTGGGAATACTGTAGCGTAAGATGTACTAGAGTTTTGGGAATACTGTAGCGTAAAATATACTAGATTGTTGGGAATACTGTAGTGTAAGATGTACTAGAGTGTTGGGAATACTGTAGTGTAAGATGTACTAGAGTGTTGGGAATACTGTATTGTAAGATGTACTAGAGTGTTGGGAATACTGTAGTGTAAGATGTACTAGAGTGTTGGGAATACTGTAGCGTAAGATATACTGGAGTGTTGGGAATACTGTAGCGTAATATGTACTAGAGTGTTAGGAATACTGCAGTGTAAAATATACTAGAGTGTTGGGAATACGGAAGTGTAAGATGTACTAGAGTGTTGGGAATACTGTAATGTAAGATGTACTAGAGTGTTGGGAATACTGTAATGTAAGATGTACTAGAGTGTTGGGAATACTGTAGTGTAAGATGTACTAGAGTGTTAAGAATACTGTAGTGTAAGATGTACTAGAGTGTTGGGAATACTGTATTGTAAGATGTACTAGAGTGTTGGGAATACTGTAGTGTAAGATGTACTAGAGTGTTGGGAATACTGTAGCGTAAGATATACTGGAGTGTTGGGAATACTGTAGCGTAAGATGTACTAGAGTGTTAGGAATACTGCAGTGTAAAATATACTAGAGTGTTGGGAATACTGTAATGTAAGATGTACTAGAGTGTTGGGAATACGGAAGTGTAAGATGTACTAGAGTGTTGGGAATACTGTAATGTAAGATATACTGGAGTGTTGGGAATACTGTAATGTAAGATATACTGGAGTGTTGGGAATACTGTAGCGTAAGATGTACTAGAGTGTTAGGAATACTGCAGTGTAAAATATACTAGAGTGTTGGGAATACGGAAGTGTAAGATGTACTAGAGTGTTGGGAATACTGTAATGTAAGATGTACTAGAGTGTTGGGAATACTGTAATGTAAGATGTACTAGAGTGTTGGGAATACTGTAGTGTAAGATGTACTAGAGTGTTAAGAATACTGTAGTGTAAGATATACTAGAGTGTTGGGAATACTGTAGCGTAAGATATACTGGAGTGTTGGGAATACTGTAGCGTAAGATGTACTAGAGTTTTGGGAATACTGTAGTGTAAGATGTACTAGATTGTTGGGAATACTGTAGTGTAAGATGTACTAGAGTGTTGGGAATACTGTATTGTAAGATGTACTAGAGTGTTGGGAATACTGTATTGTAAGATATACTAGAGTGTTGGGAATACTGCAGTGTAAAATGTACTAGAGTGTTGGGAATACTGTAGTCTAAGATGTACTAGAGTGTTGGGAATACTGTAGTGTAAGATGTACTAGAGTGTTGGGAATACTGTAGTGTAAGATGTACTAGAGTGTTGGGAATACTGTAGTGTAAGATGTACTAGAGTGTTGGGAATACTGTAGTGTAAGATGTACTAGAGTGTTGGGAATACTGTAGTGTAAGATGTACTAGAGTGTTG
>JBCEWE010000781.1:67500-69105 GCA_039877035.1 Silurus lanzhouensis
TCTCCAGACTGTTTTAGGACACTCAGTTCTTCGGATGTCCATGGAATTTTTCCATTACTTGGAGATCCAAACATGTTCCAGCATGAAGGCATCCCCAGGCCTCCTCACTTCATCTCGCCTCCATCGGTATCTGACAAATCGTTACAAGTACATTCCAAAATCTAGTGGAACGTCCTCACAGAAGAGTGGAGGTTATTCAAATCCGATTCTCAGGTGTCCACAAACATAAACATTTTTTTTTACCCCTACAACCTCCATCCAACCTTGAAGTGTGGCTGAACCCTCCACAGTTTGTGGCTTCCTTTGCAAGTTGGTGCAACACCTAATTTGTTTAAAACTCAGAGTTTCAAAACCAACCTGAAGCCTGGAGAGAAAAAAAACAAAGTTCTGGAATTTTTTCAACTGGAGGTGATTTATAAACATCTAGGAAACTTTGAATGGAGGAGACAACCACCCAAAGACTAAAAACCAAGGCAGGAGTGAAGGGATGAATCTGAGAAGCAACCAAGTGGTCAATAATACTTCTGAAGGAACTGGAAAAAGGCTACAGTTTGGATGCAAGGACAAGTTGAAAGGCATGTTTGGATTCTGCCAATACACAATAAAGTCAGACTTAGAATACATATAAAAAGTTATCTGCAGTAAAAGTAAAATCCTTTTTGCTTACCAACAAAAAACACTGCAAAAAGCCTGAGAACCTGAGAACATCATCCGTATCATGAAGCATGGTGGTGGTGGCATCATGTTACACGTTAAGCCTGGACTATAGGTGGAGTCATAGCTGCACTGTATTCTCTTCACTGTATTAATTATATTTGGCACATGGCCTCATCTAGAGCATATCTCATGTATACACCTGGGCAGATATGGGGTTAAGGGCCTTGCTCAGGGGCCCAAAACTGGCAGTTTGGTGTGGCTGGGATTTAAACTCATGACCTTCGGATCCAAAGTTAAATGCTTTAACTCCCACCTATATTTACTCCAATACCTGAGATCAACACAATTCTATTTTCAAATAACTCCATGAATTCATCTGCAACGTTCTAACATGATTCACCTTTTTAATATTAATGATGATGTTTATTTAATTTTTCTGTAAAGTTCAAAGCTGAAAAGCTGAACACACCAGTCTCAGTGAAGATCTAGCATTTAATAGTTTATTTTTATTGCAGAACTTTGTCTTGGACTTCTTCTGACAGCTTCCTGGTCTTTTTGTTTGTTTATTCTTCCTGAAATGTGACCTGCTGCAAAAAAGTAATAAAGCGACTCATTTGTTGAAGGATTGTGACATCACGGACGCAGGAAACACAAGTGGGCGTGGCCCAGAGCGTAAATCGAAGCGTGATATGATTCTTTTTTCCACCTCAGGATGGACACTTTAAACCTTCGACTTTAGTTTGGAGGAAACGAAATTCTCGGCGTAAAAACTCTGGACGATAAGAATAAATACGCATCGGCAAATTCACACCTGTACAAACGTTCCCCCTCCGTGCACTCGAATCAAACCCCGAGACTCGCCGATCGATGGCAGGCGAGAGGAACAATCGATCCGGATCACTGAAAACCATATGCTTGCGGTATGATGTCTGGCTTTCACACTCGCAC
>JBCEWE010000793.1:0-2500 GCA_039877035.1 Silurus lanzhouensis
AGGTGTTTCATTTGACAGCGTCTACATGCTGATGCTTTGCTAAATGTAATTCTCTCTCTCTCTGTTTTTTCTGTAGAGTATATCTCCACACGGACTCTTCATCCTGTTCGGTAAGAAGGATTTTATTACTCGCATGAATCAGATTTGTTGCAGGTTGTGTTTATGAAGGTGGCACTGGACGAGCAGACGGAGACGCCATTTCCTCACCGACGCTGCCGCAAGATTGTTTACAGATACACCATGACGCTGTGTGTCATATAAAAGCTCTCACACACACCACACACACACACACACACACATTTATTGTCCTCACACTTTATTAAATGTCAGAGGATGAGGTACTCAGATCGTCTGAATGATTTGCTTGAGATTGTTCTTCATTGTTGACGACTCCTCAAAGTGCAGTAAAGCAATGACGGTGTGTGTGTGTGTGTGTGTGTGTGTGTGTGTGTGTGTGTGTGTGTGTGTGTTGTATAAATGCTCTCATCAGTGTGTAAATATGCAGTAAAATGTCTGGGAAAGTTTCTAATTTAATATAAACACCAGTTCTCTTTTTAGATTTTGAATATCTAAGAGTGAGTTTATAAAAAAAAAAAATAACAATAAATTACAGCTTTATAATAAAAAATCGAATAAAAGTACTAATTAGTAATAATTTGTGGAATAAGTTCAGATCAGATATTTTTTCCTTTATTCGTCTCACAGTGGGGAAAGTTCTGTGTTACAGCAGCGAAGAAAAAGAAATGTGCAAATCTATAAAATAAAAAAAAGGAAAGACATTACAGTGTAGAAATACAGAAGAAGAAAAAAGAGACCGCGAGTAAGATGTTACGATATTAAAGATATTTCACGTGGGTTATAGTTTTACATCAGTGTTATTGTACATTAATTACATATAAAACTGTTATTGTTGTTATTGCAGTTAAACAGTAACAGTGTGTATTTTGGTGACTGGTTCACTGAGCAGCTCTGATTGTAAAGTCTAACAGCAGCAGGGAGAAAAGATCTTCTGTTTCGCTCCTTCAGACACTCAGGATGTAACAGTGTCACTGAAGGAGCTGCTCAGAGATGAAGCTGTTTCATACAGGGGGGTGAGAGACGTTCTGCGGTAATGATGATAGTTTTGCTCCCATCCTCCTTCTCCCACCTCCTGTACAGTGTCCAGAGGAATCTCCAGGACTGAGCTGAACTTCCTGATCAGCTTGTCCAGTCTCTTCCTGTCTGCAGTAGAGATGCTGCTGCACCAGCAGACCACACCATAGAAGATGGCTGATGCCACCACAGAGTCAAAAAAGGTCTTCAGTAGCTCTCCCTGCACTCCAAAAGAACTTCATCTCCTCAGCAGGAAAGCGTCTGCTCTGCCCTTCTTATAAATGACCTCAGTAGTCTGTCTAGTCCAGTTTGCGGTTCAGATGAACCTCCAGGAATTTGTAAGCGTCCACTCTCACAGTGTGTTTGTGCCTACGGAAATCCACCACCAGTTCTTTGGTTTATCTGGAGGCAGCTCCATTGGAACCAGTCCACAAAGTTCTGGATCAGTCCTCTGCACTCCCTGTCATCATCATCCATAATCAGATCGATGATGGCAGAGTCATCAGAGAACTTCTGCAGGTGACAGGTTGCTGAGCTGAACATGAAGTCTGCAGTGTAGACGGTGAAGAGAAACGGGGCCAGAATCGTTCCCTGTGGGGCTCCAGTGTTGCAGATAACCATGTCAGACTCGCAGTCATGAGTCCTCACACACTGTGGTCAGTCTGTGAGGTGGTCCAATATCCAATCAGACAGATGATGGTCCACTCCCATGTACACCATCTTACCCCTCAGGAGTGCAGGTTGGATGGTGTTAAAAGCAGGTTGGTAGGCAAACTGAAGTGGTTTCTCACCAGAGATTGGAGGTGAGTAAGCACCAGCCTCTTCAGGGTTTTTATCAGATGAAAGGTCAGTGTTACTGGTCTGTAGTCCCCAAAGTCTTTTGGGTGCAACGTCTTTGGTACAGGCACCACGCAGGATGTTTTCCATAGCTGGGGCACCTTTCCTAGCTTCAGGCTCAGACCAAACACGTACAGCAATATGCCGCACAGCTGGTCTGCACAGGAGCCTGGAGCTGAAGCCGTCTGGGCCCGCAGTCTTCCTTACTTTGATCTTCATGAGCTCCATGGCTCCATTCTCACCTGGACTTCTGTAAGGGGCAGTGTGTAGTGGTTGGAGCTGATCAAATCTGTTAAAGAACAGATTCAGCCTCATGCTAGCGGCTAACAGCTCAATATCCTTACAGCAGATCTGCTCTTTAATAGTGATGTGACTAGTATTACACCATCTATTATTCACAAACACTGCCAGTCCTCCTCCCTTCCTCTTACTGCTCTCCATCGTTCTGTCCACATGCAGTAGTTCAAATCCATCCAAAGCCACGGTCGTATCTGGTGTTAGCTTGGGTAGCCATGACAACATGAACAGCATGATGCCACACTCCCAGAATTCTCTCTGATGCCGGGTCAGA
>JBCEWE010000793.1:7500-30000 GCA_039877035.1 Silurus lanzhouensis
TTTTCTCAACACACTTTCACTCACAACCTCAGATCCTGATTAGATTAGATAAAGATCAGACTGCTGGTTCTCAGGATACAGGATCAGACTCATCCTCAAAACTTAAGAATTCCCTGGAGGGCCTCTAGATGGCGCTGTTCCCTTTCCTGAAAAAATCATTTTCCTGTTCAACAAAAAAAGAAAAAAATTATCCAAAAAGGAAACATCAATTTAGCATTAAATTAGCATTGAAAACGAAATGCAGGGCAGGGAACAGTGTCTTGTCTTTTTTATTTTTATTTTTCCCCCTGAAGCGATCGATTCTACCCTTTTCGCTCCGACACTTCTGAAAAGAAAATGATTTTTTTTCTTTGAAGTTTACAGTCTTACATAAAGCAAAACTATTCAGGTCTATTTATCTTTAACGATTGTTGAGATTTTTTGGAGAAAAAAATAAGAAGTTACTTATTTTTGGTAATTTGTTCTTTTTTATGGAGAGAAACAAAATGAAACAACAGAAAACAACAACAAAAAAAACACTCACCGGGTTTTTGTACCACTATAATCGTTCATGACATCATGGTGAAAAAAAAATCATATTTACTGTGTATTTACTTAATTTTCTTATTATGTGCCTTATAATGTGTTTATAATCAAATAGGTTTTAGAAAATATTACCTAAAATATCTTAAGTACTATTTTGTGTGATTGGTGAGAGGGTTGAGCTGTGTTTTTTTTTTTTTTGTTTTTTGTTTTTTGTTTTTTTTTGTTAGATGTGTATTTTTGTGGAGACTTCAGTATTGTGTGTTTTTTTGTTTTGGTTTTTGGTTTTTAATCATAATTTAACGTTTGGTGCTCCAAAGGCACACTGGAGAAACGAGAACGAACGATTTGATGTGTAAAAACAATGCTTGATGTTATGCTGTGGGTCTCCGTCGTGCGTGCGTGCGTGCGTGCGTGTGTGTGTGTGTGTATCTCAGCTCGTCGTCTCTGCCTGATGAAATGCTGTAAAATCGAGAGTCTGTACATCTGCATTGAAGTGTGTTCTGACTTTTAACAGTAAAAAGTTTGCAGATCTCCATTTTTTATTTAATATTTGTAAGTTTTACATTCTTTATAAAAAAATGTATACCTAACAAAATTCGACCATGTGGCAAAAATGAAAGTGGAAAACACTTCTGACGGGGCGCTTTTTGGTTTAGAGCAGCGTCAGGGGGCACAAACTTTTGACCAGATATTTCACTAGTCTTAATATATAAATATCTCCTACTTCTTTTGACCTCTTGGTAAAGGATGGTGTGAGAGCTCTGTGGAATGTCTTAGTGGTGTTCCTGGTGTTCCACAGCTAGTGTTCCTCAAAATTAAGGCGTTTAATAATCCTGTGTTTAATTCACATCAGGTGTGGACTCATTGGCTGAAATAATTCAAACTAAATACCAGGGTTGTGAGGTCAAACTTTTAGACACGCCCCTGATTTAGATAAGCCCCGCCCCTGCCCGCCTGTGCGTAACTTGTACGTTCTGAGCCGAACGATCTGAGATCTGAGCTGTGTGTGTGTGTGTGTGTGTGTGTGTGTGTGTGTGTGTGTGTGTGTGTGTGTGTGTGTGTGTGTGTTCAACTTATTTACTGTATCTTATTATCAGATTGATTTTTAGTGGGCGTGGCCTGTTTTGTGCTCTGTAGTGATTTTTTTCTTTATATAATTTTTCCCCTCTTATTTGTAAGGATGTGAAATTGGATAAAGGCGGCTCGGTGTGTGTGTGTGTGTGTGTGTGTGTGTGTGTGTGTGTGTGTGTGTGTGTGTGTGTGTGTGTGTGTGTGTGTGTGTGTGTGTGTGTGTGTTGGTGGTGGTATGAGCAGCATGATGCTGAATGCTGTACCTGTAAAAGCTTTTCATTACAAACAGGAGAAAAAGCCAGATTTTTCATGCGGCACTAAAAAAGCAGTTCACTCTGATTCTGATGACGTTTTTTCTCTCCATCACTGTTACGTCTTTTTTTAAATTATTTGATTCCGACATCATTTTCAGTCCCTGTCTTTCGACTCAGGCAGCATCGTTCCCACCGTGACGTCAGACGCGTTTCTGTTAAACTCCGCCTACAGTTTTATTTAAAAAAAAAAAAAAAAAAAAGGTTTTATATGGAAATTAAACACAAATAACGCAGGACCAAAGTTTATGTGCCTTTCATCCATCACTCCACAGCTGCGTGTAACTTCCTGCATGTGCATCAGAAATCAGAACCAATGTTTGTTTTGGTTTGGTTTTTTTTTTTACATTTTTCTATTTTCCCTCAAACAGAAGGTGAAGCCATAAAACATACCAGAGCATCACAATATCTAATCACCCCCTCTCACCCCCCCGCACCGATAATTATTGTCATTCATTTGACCCCTAGGCGTCATTTCGTCATCAAATTTACTCTTAAATCAGTTGAGATTTTACAAACAAAGAAGCATAAATGAATTAATTTTCATCTCATTCTTACACTAATTTTAATTCTAAAAGCTTTATTATTACCAAAGGAATCCGACTCGAATTGGACTCTGAAATGCCATGAGGATTTTTTAAATAAATAATTAAAGTTACGGGTTTTTGTGCTCTTATTACTAAACCTCAGCTTTTTTTTTTTTTTTTTTTGTGGGTGGAATAAATATTTGTTAATTAATTATCACCTGCCGTAGGCGGGGCCTCGTTAGCCGAATATCAATTAACAAATAAATAATGAGACTCATTTCAGTAGCACGAATTATTTTGTTGTTTTTGCAAAACATCGATTTTTTTCCCTCCAAATTTATTTTTTTTCACCTTTTTTTGGTCTTCACGTGATCTGGGCTACATTTTTATCGTACTGAAATTTTAAGGTGATTTGCATTAAAAGGGAGGGACATTAAAAAAAAAAAGAAAAGAAAAGAAAAAGCTCAACTCAGGCACGACGCACATACAGGAAGTGTCTGCGTCCGACCTCATGACCTTCAGCTCGCCTTGAAAAGCCCGTGTTTATAAACGCCTATAAACATTCATATGAATGTTCCACTACCAAAACAAACAAGTGCTTGTAAATATGTGCTCCCTTTTTCTTTATTTCTGTTTAAACCTGGCCGAAAAAAAAAAGAAGAAAAATCAACAAAAATCTAAAGGTTTCTGGGAACAAGATTCAACACATCAGTTGATATGAACTGGTTTTTTTTATATATTTATGAAAATTCCACATGTTTTTGTCTTCTGTATTTTGATATGGCAGCAGGACCCGCTTTTTATTTGTACAAGTCGTTTATGTGCCGTTTGTGTGGAAATGATGGAGAGATGAGAGGAGGACGGTTTGGGTTTGATGTAATAAAAATGCAAATAGAAGATTAAACTATTAAAGAAACATATTTTCTAATTTTTTGCTGTGCATGTGGTGGTTTCGGATTTTATTTTTGTGTTTTTGTAGGATTTTTTTTATTGCTTATCTCTTATGCATAATCATAACTAGAGTTACAGCTATTATTATTATTATTATTATTATTACTCCGAGTCTCTGCTGATTTTTCTTCTTAATTAACTTTAATTGTAGCATGCCTCGAATAAATGTCATGACACCTGTACTTCCCTCAGTCCTCTGTTTCTTCCTGCTTTTCCTCCTGGGAACCCTTTATGTTCCTGATCCTAGACATGAAGATGCCTCCAGGACTCTCTCTCTCTCTCTCTCTCTCTCTCTTTCTCTCTCTCTCTCTCTCTCTTTCACTCTCTCTCTCTCTCTCTCTCTTTCACTCTCTCTCTCTCTCTCTCTCTCTCTTTCTCTCTTTCACTCTCTCTCTCTTTCACTCTCTTTCTCTCTTTCTCTCTCTCTCTCTCTCTCTCTCTCTCTCTCTCATCTTTCTTCTGTCCATTAACCGGTCAGATTTATGGTCATTATTAATCATGATGATGATTTTATATTAATTCTGACTGTTTCTGACACTTTAATGTGGAGATTCTGGGTTTGTATCTGTTCATTTCTGCTCTGCTCTGTGGTCAGTGGTATGAGAGTGAAACCGGAGTTCTACCGGTTCTTTTCCCTCGGTTCTGTTCCACACCACACCTTTACTACCACCTGCACAGGTTCCTCCTGCTCTAACACACATTCACTTATCACCTCATCTAATCTCATCTAATCTAATCTAATCATCACAATTTAATCTGCAGGCCACTGAGCGCTCACTTTACTGGCGAGTGGTTTTTCTGCCAGAATTAATCGAATGTGGATCATTACCACTGGTCATAATCTCAAATGATTATTATTATTATTATTATTATTACTGTATTTTTCTGTGTTTAATAAAAAGCCCTCATCCCCTTTTTTCACCCCAAAATCAAGAAATTAATATTTGAAACATAAAACAGAACAAATGTGTATTTAGTAATGAGGGAACATTTCCACCCCAGTGCTTTATTTTATTATCTTATTTCTGATTTCTCCACTGTCTGATCATCTGAAGATCTGAACTGTCCCTCAGCACCTCCATGTTCCTGCTCTTCTGCATAAAGAAAGACATTCATTACACATGATTTATTTACCGGGATTTCTTTTGATCTTCCGACATCGTCATGAGCTCAGAACGCGCCGTTATTACCGGCCTGCACGCGCGCCACCTCCAACGGGGAGTTCTGATTGGTTTGTTCAGTATCAGCTGACGTCAGTTATATACGGCTCGTGATTGGAGGAAATCTGCAAATACACGCAACTGCCAGTTTCACAACCGCGAGATTCGAAATGTTTTTAAAGCTTTTTTATGATTAATGACTAATTTTACATTTAAATCTTTACAAAATTGATCGATTTTACATTTAGGAACTGGCACAATTTTAGTATAGTAACATTTTTAAGTCTAACACATCTGTATAGTATATATTTTTTTATCTAACATCTGTACAGTACACATTTTAAATCTAGCACATCTGTACCTGATGTCTATTTTATAAATGTACAGTTTTGGTATTTCTGCACTTTTTACAAACTTTTGTAAACCTTTTACAAATCGTATACTTTCATCACTTTACATTCTACTAGTTTACTAAAGTTTACTAATTCAGTCACACCAAACTTTACAACTTAAAAAATGTAGACCAATAAACATTTCTCAAATTTCTGAGATAGAGCCCAAGTCCTGTAGAACATCTTATTAATCAATAAATGAATTCTGCTGGATCACTATGTCTAAGACTAAAAGAAACATCAGCCGATAAAAAACATTTGCTAATTTAAAAACCTCAGGAAAACTTTTGGGTCTTTTGTTTGAGACATTCAGAAGAGGTTCATTCCATCACCTTGGTGGCAGAACCCAGATTCTTGTTGAAGGTCTTTAGTTATACCATGAGGGATGGTTGAACCAGATGAGGAGTGCTGGAAGATCTGAGAGAGTGTAGTGTACATGTCGTTTAAAACAGGAAGTATGGAGGACAGGGGCTTCTCCAGGACCAAGTTGGGAACATGAACTCTAAGAGAGTAGGTTCTTTGTAGCTGAAATAACTGTCTGGAGAACTGGCAAGAAACCCTGTAAGTTCACCCATAATCAATAGTACCTTCAACATCATTTATAGGAAAAAGATATTTAAAGTCCCTGAGCTCCTCTGGGCCTCGATTTCCTTCAATTTCTCAAAAACATGAAGCTCGATGGACTGGAGATGCTCAATTACTTCTAGGTCTTAATTTGTAAATCTGTGTGGATTGTTTCATTATTCTGACTTTGTTGATTGACACAGAGCTGTGTCTCAATAAACACACACACACACACACACACACACACACACAATTTGGGAATGCCCTTTGTTACATTAAAGTACATTTCCTGTGGTTTTACACATCTTGCATAAAAAAAACTGTGTGTGTGGGGGTGTGTGTGTGTGTGGGGGGGGGGGTCGTTTTGCTATAAAAAAAGGTGCTTTTTGGTCACGTGGTAATAACTGATTCTAGTGTATATTGATGGCCGCTAGAGGGCGCTGATTCATAGCTGCAGATTTGCAGACACCGAGCACCATATTATTAATAATTTATTAATAATCAACTTAAAAAGACAATAAAAACTATTTCATGCTGATGGTATAAACAGCTTTCTGTATAACAAACACCTTTTTATTGACTGCAACCTACTGCCGTTCAACAAAGCGTCTATAAACGCCATATTTATCAAATATAAATCTATTATTCATAAATAATTAGGCTAATTAATAGTAGTATTTATTATTAAACACTGCACTCTGCTCTTATTGGCATGCAGGCTGGAAAATAATGGCATTCCTGGTCCACTATCTGCTACTGACCTCTGCCACCTATTAGTGATGTGTGCATTCTTGTGATCGTTGTATCTGATCTGATCGTCTTTGGGGTTTCTGAACTTTAAAAATACAATCAGGATATAAAACTTATGGTTTTAGGAGGACAGACGTTGGCATGATGGACTGAGTCAGAGAAGAAATTTGTACAGATCAGTGGGACGTGACAGGAGCTGGAGACAGGAAGTGGAGGAGTTAAAAAGAATTCAGAATCAGATAAGCATCATTGAGGGATGGGTTTTTTAGGAAATAATTTTGAAAGATAATTTTCCTATAACAAAGCGATCCCGAGTGATTCCGTTTCCTCACAGCATTATAGCAGCTGTAAACACTCGTTTCCTCTCCGGTCTCACTCTTCTCTCTCTCTTTAAGTCACTGTGAACAAAATACATTAAAACTTGTACAATTCTGTAGCTGTATCCTTGCAGCTGGACGGGGGTCTTGACTGCTTCTGTCCACCACCAGAATAGTTGCTGCCGCTGTCGACGTCACCAACATGAGGGGTAGGAACATAGTTATGGCCACACTGGCCGGCATGGGAAGCTGCACCCTCACTATCATGAATAGTAGCAGGATCTAATGGGGGAAGGAGAGGCCAGACAAAGGTCTGTCTGAGTAGAAGTATTGGCAACAGGGGGGATACGCACAAAACGATAAGAAGGCCACATTCTTGGATCAGGAGCAGGTGTAGTTGACATCAAAGTCTCCAGAAAAAGTGAATAATCAGTAGCAGTTTGGGATCGCATAAGTCCTGAAGATGTGGGAAAAGTTCCAGCTGTGCTTCTGGTACACTGTTACACAGCACTGACAATGCAGACTCCTTCAACACACCTTCCACAAACACACCGTTCTCCTTCCAGAAAACTTCACCACATCAATGTGTATTTGTTGATCGGCGCTTTACGAGTTTTCTATAAAGCAAAAATGCATCAGAACGAGCCGTGTGACCGATCACAAATCAATAATAACAACAACAACAACAACAACAATAATAATAATAATAATAATAATAATAATAATAATAATAATAAAAGAAATTTTTTTTTGTTTGTTTGTTTTTTGACTGATTCCTGAAATCCTCACGATCATCTCCCTCCTCCATCACTGCAGAACAGCTTCTGTATTGAAGTATTTATTGAACAGTGTAATTTATTAGTTGAGAACAGAACGAGTTCTGCTTATTTATTTATTTATTTTTCTTTCAGGCTGATGGTTTAAGAGTCGTTTAAAGGAGAAAGTGATGCTGTGTTATGGACAGGAGATTAGATGCTGCATCAGCACTTTTAATTCCACATTATTTATGACCTCAGAGACACCAAACTGCTCCAGGGGACTCTACAGAGGAGACTCCAACAGCTGCTGATGGACTCCCTTTCTCCTTCACTCGTTCGTTCACCTGTCCATCTCTCGTTCCTCTCGTCTGTCTGACTGTTCCCCTCGTCCACCTGTCCATCTGTCTGTTCCCCTCATCCATCTGTCCTTCTGTCCATTCCCCTCGACCCTCTGTAGGTTCCCCTCATCTGTTCCATTGCAGAACTCGTCTCATCCTTCCATCACTGCACACATTCACAGCTCCTTCACGTCTTCTCCAGTAAATCCCCCAGAGGTTCTTCAGCGCTGAACTCCATCCTGAAACACTCCATTGTGCTCCTGATCTCGAGTGACCATCACATGACCTTCACAGCTCTTTCCTCCCCCACTTCCTCCCAAACTTTTACTACAGAAATCATTGTATTTATTTATTCACTGTTCCTGTAAATCTATAAAATATTACGTGAGTGATTTGGATTAGATTAGATTAGATTAGATTAGATTAGATCTGAATGAGATTATATTTCCTCTGTTTATTCAGTGATACGAAATACATCAGAATCAGAAAGTGCTTTATTGCTCAGTGTGTTTCCGCTTACAAGGAATTTGTTTACAAATATATATGTACAATTCCACATGCTGGATTGGGATTAGAAATTATTATTTTAAAAATAAAATAATTATATTTTTTGTAAAAAAAAAAAAAAAAAAAGGTCTAATTTCACATTTTATATATAATATTTTATTATTAAGCAATACTTTAACATTACTTTTATGGAATTGTTTTTTTTTACTAAATCTATTATTTATCAATTATTATTTAAAAGACTTAAATAATATATAATAATAATTAAAATAACAATACATTTTATATTAATTATGATACAATTCTCTACTAAAAGTCAGATGAAATAATTGTATAATGTAAAAATGGATTATAATATAAATATTTCTTAATAAAATATTTATAGATTTATATATAGATTTTTAGTTTAAATGAACATTTACTTTAATAATACATTTAATAAACCATGAACCATGTTTTCTTTCTAATTTTCTAATGAAGTACATTTTAAAAGATTAAAATTATTTCCAGAATGGGTTCAAATATACATTTAATAAAATAAAATAAAATTCTGTTCTAAAATTATTTGGTTTACAAAAATTCAGTCCCCAAAAAACACATGACCTGAGATGACACACCGCAAAGGGAGCTACACACACACACACACACACACACACACACACACACACACACACACACACACACACACACTTGTACATATCGCCCCACAACTTGTCAACTTCCTCTCAGTATTTATCACCAGGAATGACAAAAACTACACATTCTAATGTGTGTGTGTGTGTGTGTGTGTGTGTGTGTGTGTGTGTGTGTGTGTGTGTGTGTGTGTGTGTGTGTGAGCAGAAGACTACAGTGCAGTCAGTGTGTTGATGAAGTCACACCCAGATAATATTCCAGTCTGTAGCCTGCTTTGTCTCACCATCTGTCTCATTAGACACATCTTCACAGTTCCAGTGAAACACACACACACACACACACACACACACACACACACACACACACACACACACACACACACACACACACACACACACACATTCTGCATTTAGGATCAAACAAATCAGCAGATGAAAAGAGTTTTCACAGCTGGGTGAAAAAAGATTCGGAGCTCTGAAGTGAAAATCGTGCTCTCTGATTGGTCAGATGGTGGTGATCAGTTCTCTAGAACAGCAGCTCTTCACAATAGTGCAGGTTGATATAAATTGCTTTATATGTTATTGTTTCCATGGCGACAGCTCGTTCACTGGGAACGCGTACAGCACACGATCTATCTTGTGATATGAGTCTCCAGTGTCAGTAACACGGTTCAGGACGTCTTCGGGGACGAGTGGTGATGGTTTCTGTTCTCTTTAACATTATAGAAGCTCGGACCATCAAAAGTAACTATAACCGGATAAAAAGTACAATGCTATACTTTACTAAAAATGAGATGATGCAGTCTGATCTGGAGCAGATCTGATCTAATCTGCTTCTATTAATTGGAAGAGTAATAGTTTAGATCTTTCTGGTTTGAAAAAGTCTCCATCTCTGGAGGAAGATCTTGCAGGAGGAAGAGATTAGCAGGTGCTGCTGAGATTCCTGAGATTCCTGAGATTCCTGCTTCAGTCACATAGCAGTGAGAGCGAGCTGCAGGTCACATGACCTCCCCGAGTGTTGTGGATCTGATCATGTGCAGATCATCCTCCATCCTCACCACACTGAATATGAGGAGCAGTTACTACACATGCTTACAGATAAGGTTCTGTTTGTTCCTCAGAAGGATGGTTCCACGGAGAACTTCCAACAAAGAAGGTTTCTAGAGTTTTATAGTTAATATTTAATTCTCCAATTATATCATAATAACATTATTACCCCAAATCCAGTCAAATGTTCCAGTACTATAATATTATAATAAATGTTCTGTAAGGTTTTTTAGAGGAACTCTTTCGGTACTTAGAGGATCTTAAATGATTTGTTTTAATACGTTGACTTTCATCAGAGCATAAAAGAGAGAACCATAAAGAGAGAACCATAAAGAGAACTAAGAAGCAGGAGGCTTAAAGGTTCTGGATACCGATACTACAGTTACTTCACAGAGGTTCTGTTTGTCCTTCTGGAGAACCTGTACTGGTTCCAGTTTGAACCCTAGAACAGAAGCGGTTTCCGTAGCAACATGTTTCTTTTTTGAAGTTTGAACTGAACACGTCCTCATATTAAAGGGTTCTTTGAGGGTTCTGAGATGGAACTGTTCTACTCTGAGGTTCTCTCAGCGCAGTGACTGATGTCTGTATTGTATTATTAAAGTTTACAGATAAAAAAATGGAAACACGGTTATTTTTGTGAGTCCATATTGTTGGTGCATAAGTATTTGCCCCCGTCGTTTTTCTTTTCCCCTGCTGGTCATTCCACAGAGTTCCTCCTCTGGGCTGTGAATGTAGTGAAGTGGTGCTGAATTCACAGCTCTGTGTCAGTGATACACCACCGCTAATGAACTCAGGTGTGGATTCTGGAGAACAGTGTCTGAAACGAGAGCCGTGTCCTGGAAGCTCTGCTTCAATCTGCACGCCTGTGATAAGTGTGTGTGTGTGTGTGTGTGTGTGTTTAAACAGTGAGTGCAGTGTAACAGAACCACTGACCAGGCTGGAGATAAGAGTAATTACAGCACATGGATCTCACACTGGGGTTCTCCTGGTTCTTGATTTCACGACTCCTTGGAATCGCTCTGGACACGTCTTTAATAAAACACACACCACAGCGCCGTGATCTGTGCCGTGATTGGTCAGTGTTAGAGGTGTTGATTTATTCCCTAAAACAGCAGCACAGGTTTATATCTTAATATTAATATTAATAAGCTTCACACATTAAAACTACAGTCTGGAAATAGCAAATGTAAATTATACAATTTTTTCATTTTCCTTTTGAGCACATTGTAATGAAACACATTTCAGTTTTGCAAATTACATTTTAAAGAGAATTTTGTATTTTCATTCTTCATACCGGTGATGATTAGATGAAATGTGAGTAGTCTGAAGAGAAAAATCGAAACTGCAATGAAAACCAATACTTTTGCACGGTTGCGTATAAAGTTCACGTGTAAACGTGTCATTTTACAGACTGTTCAAAAGTGTTCCTGCAGTAAACTATGGCTAGTAATGAGAGCAAACAAAACTCTGCAGAAGAGTAGAAATGCTCTGTGTGTGTGTGTGTGTGCGTGTGCGTGTGTGTGTGCGTGGTTATGGGATAAATTTAGCCCCGGAGGCAGAAAGAGCCCGTTCCCTGCTGCAGTGTGTTGTCATGGCGATTCATGACCTTTAGTGGCATCTTGGTTTTTTTTTCCCTCTTGACCACATAATCGAGTTCTTCATATCTGATGATGAGAGAAGAGACGACGCTTTGAAGCGAGAGTGAGAGCAAACAGAGAGCAGGACATTTCTCCGAAATCTCTTCGTCTTTATCCAGCTGGAGGACCAGCGATGTGGAGTGCAACTATAATGAGCTCCACTCTTCTGGGAAGATGTTCCACTACATTATGTGGAGATTCGTTCAGCTACAAGTGGTAAGTGAAGTCAGTAGTGATGTCAGTGAGAAGGTGAGGAGGTTCCTGGGGTGCAGTCAGAGTTCACATTCATCTCAAAGGTGTTCAATAGGGTTGGAACTCTATAGCAGGAGATCTTCCACTCCAACCCATGGAACTAGTCTTCATGGAGGTGGCTTTGTGGGGCAGTGTCACACTGAAACAGGTTTGGGTTTCCTAGTTCAAGTGAAGGCAAAATTTCATGCTCCTGCATCCAAAGACGTCCGATACAACTGTGTGTCTCCAACTTCGAGGAAGAGCCTCGTATGGCTGGAGAAATCGTGTCCCAATACTTTTGGACTGATAACATGGCAGGGTAGGGTGGCATGGAGGAAGGTGCTGGGATAACTAGAGGCTAGAAGGTTACATAATAGCTTTGGTGTGTTTGGGCTCATCGTCTTGCTGCATCATGAAGAAGTTCCTCCTGATCAGATCACATGCACTTCTACCCAAGCGGTGATGATACCTCCACTGTGCTTCTCCATGGGGTTTTGGATCCTGAGCAGATCCTTTCTTTCCTCACACTTTCTATCAGTTTGGTTTAAGTTCATGTCAGTCCAGAACCTTTGATGAACATCTGTGGGTTCCAGTCTGGTCTTCTGGTTCTCACTTCTGAGGAGAGGTTTGTATGGCGAGATCTTCACACCTGACCTGTGGAGGTCGTTGCTGATGTGACTTTGTTTTTGTATTTTTTTCTTTACAGGTCTCACAAGGTTTGTCTTCAGGTGATCTGTTCCATGTCTGGTTGTTAGAACATCAGTAGGTTCTCTGTTTTCTCAGCGTTTCTCCCATAGACAGCTCTTTGGTCTTCACAGTGGACCGTTTCAACGATGAGACTCAGGAAACACCCGTCAGTCACATGGTCTGATATTCGTGATATTTCCTGATCTATCGTCTCTTTCAGCTTGATCTCAAACCAACTGTGGTGTTCCAGAACTTCTGGAGGAGACTGTAGATCTGGACGTGTCTGGAATTCTTTAGCCGTTTCTGGTTACATTTAATGTGATCACGATGTCTAAAGGTGTGAATCCACAGGACACAGAACAGGGGAATAAATGTGCAAAAGTATGTACACCCAAATGTCCCAGGAGTCTTGTGTGTAATCACTGTGCATGTGGTAGAGTGCAAAAGTTTGTGCCCCCTTTAGAGAAGGTAATGATGTTTCTAGTAGCAGGTTTAGCGGCATCAGATTTGTCAGCCTTCTGCCTGTGTGTGTTGCATATATATATATAAAACACACACACACACACACACACACACACACACACACACACACACCTGATTCCACAAGAATCACAGATATGCATCAGTACACAATGTCAGAGTTAACCCTTAAAGGAGCATAGGAACTTTTTAGTCCCCCAAGTAGTCCTCAGAACCTTTTAAGAACCAATAGAACCCTCGGCCCCCCCACATGTAGAATCCATTTAGGGCCCAAGGAAACATTAATCCCCCCCTGTAGGACCTGTGTAGGATGATAAGAACCATCAGTCCTTAGAAGAACCCTTCTGTTCACCTGTAGTCACAAAATAACCCTTTAAGAGCACTAAGAACCCTTTAGTCCCCCAAATAGAAACTGTAAAGGGTGTTAAGAACCATCAGAACCTTAAAAACCACAAGAACCCTTCGTCCACGAAGTGGAACCCGTTAAGAACAGAAGATCCTACAGCAGACTGGTGGTGTGGTAAAGCTTTAATGAATGTTTTCCTGGTGCAGTTCAGAAGATATGTTTTTCCTCCTAAACACAGAAATACAGTGACGTCTATGGAAAAAAAAGAAGAAAACAGGAACACAGGACTTTTTAAAAAGAAGTAATAAAATAAAAGCAGTGATGGCGGCGTGTCCCTGCAGACAGACGAGAGGAAGTGAATCCAGCAGGGGAATAAATTAAGCCTCAATAACATTCACAACTAAATTCATAAATATACTGTACATGTTTATAAAAGCAGGTCTTCACAACAACAGCAGTGGATCACAACTGGAGAACATATATATACACACACACACACACACACACACACACACACACACACACGGCTGGATGTGTTGTTGCCCACACAACTGCGCACACACGCGTCAAGATCTGGGCTGCAAATCTCTCATTAGTTTTGCATTTACAACACACACACACACACACACACACACACACACACACACACACACAGTCCAGTTCCCCACCGCAAGCTACACTACACCACCCTCACTCACAGTTTTGAAAAAAGGTCACTCTCACACGCACGCACGCACACACACACACACACACACAGTGTGGTTTTCTCGCTCAGGAAAAAGACGAAGAAATAAAAAGGGTCAAATTCATGTAGTATTTATAATCACTACAGCGACATAATCAGCACATGCTCTCACACACACACACACACACACTCACACCATGTACTGTACATGCACCACAGCAGTACTCCTTACTCCACACTGCTGAACTACACTAGCTCACTCGCAAAAATATTTTGAAATGTTTAATAAAATGTAAAACATTCAATAGTAGGTGTGTGTGTGTGTAAGAGATATGAATACACATGTATGGCGTGTGTGTGTATTCACTGATTGAACTGAGTGAGATGTTAAGACTTTTTATTGCTGACGTCTGTGTGTGTGTGTGTGTGTGTGTGTGTTTATAGGAAATTGGCTGTAAGGGGTTTCAAACAAAAACATAAGTGATGGAGTGATGAAAACGTATCTCAGGGTGAAAAAGGTGTAATTAAATGCATGGTGTCCAGTTTAATACTGTTGGGGCAGGGGCGTGGTCAGGGGCGTGGTCAGGGGAGTGGTCAGAGATACATGTAGCTATGGGTACAAAAAAAAAAAAGTGTGACTTTGGGGGAAAAAAGAAAAGGATTCTTCTTAGAACTAAATCTAGAAGAACCCTGAGCAGCACTCTGATATCGGACACTGTCTACAAAACGAACGTGTGATTTAACATTACTCTGTGACGTTAGTGACGTATACACGTGTGCATGTATGAGATTTATTCACCCTGTGATGGAATGCTCGAGTGCCACACCAACGCCGTGTCTTTCAGGCAGGAAAGTGGAGAGAACCCCGGTGTAAGATATGGGGGCGGAGCTAGGGGCGGGGCTTCCAGGGAGTCAACGAGTAGGCATATTCCAAAAGGTTACGAACTCGTAGCGGCGTACGTATTAATACAGAGTTCTTTCCAGTTCTGTGACGGGAGGAGCGAACGTTCAACACGTCGCAATTTTACTCGAAATTCGTTACTAAGGGGACAAAAAAAAAAGCAAACAATCAAACAAACAAAAACAAATAAACTGGCCATTCAGTCTGACTGAAATGCTACAGGATTTAACATAACGGAAAGAAAGATCAGGCGAGCTGGGAAATAAAACCACAACAACAAAAACTGAACAGGAAGTGAGGGAACGACATCATCTTGGGAATACTGACGGGGTGTGTGTGTGTGTGTAATAAACGAGTTTTAGACAGGTACAGGAATGTGCGTCATGCCGTAAACAGGCGTGGTCGCTCAGTGGTTAAGACACTGGAGGTTGTGAGTTCTAATTCCAGCACATTTAATATGCTGCTGCTGCTGGGCCCCTGAGCGAGGCCCTTAACCCTTACCTGCTCAGGTGTATAAATAAGATAACTGAGTCACTTGGGTTGAAAGGGCTCCTGCCAAATGCCGTGAATGTAAACGTGTCAGCACAAAGAGAGAGGAAAGGGGTGTGGTCAAGGGCGGAGCTAAACTAACTTTTTCATGTCTGTTTGTGCTCCAAACACACCTGATCCGACCGATCCGAACCTCCTAGAGCCCTTCATGAGTCGTATCTGGTGTGTGGGTGTGTGTGTGTGTGTGGGTGAATATCATGAGCAAGCTTTAAAAAAAGAAAAAAAAAAAAGAAAGAAAGAGAGAAGAGTGAAGGTTATGTTATAAAGTGTAACTGTTACGGTGCTGATCTCCAATCAGGAATCTCCCACAGCGGATCAGGAGGAAATTCTTCAGGAGCACGAGGATACGGATTTTAAACGGAAATCAATGACATGCTCCATTCATAGAAAAACCTCCATGTTGACCTAAAGCTCGACTTTTTTTTTTTTTTTTTTTACCATTAAATATTTTCCATAAATACCTGAATTATATTTTATCATCAGAATGTCATTTTCTTTTTTAAAGAAAAAATGTAATGTTATGTAATTTAATGTAATTAAGTTTTTTTTTATTTTTTAATTTAATTTTATAACCTGAATTATTAATTTTTTTTCTACATTACTCACTAATTTTGAATTTTATATATATATATATTTCGAATTCTCGAGATTAAATTTACACCAGTTTCGTCCGCACCATTAATGCGAATCTGATTTCAGATCTTTTCTTTAAAGAATTTTGCTGCATAAAAATGGGACGTGTTTAGCAGACTAATTTCAGCCAGTAAACGATGTCGCGTGTTTTTTTGCATTTCAATTTCTAACCTTTGCTTTAAAGGAAAGAGTTAAAAAAAAAAAAAAAAAAAAAAAAAAAAAGGAAATTCTAGTGGCACAAATGTAGAAATGCAGCTATTTGATTGGACGATTTAAACCGTAACTGGAATCTCACACTAATACTGACTGAATCGGCATCAGGCTACTGTGCAACTGTTATTATTACTGTTTTGGTTTTTTTTAGCAGATCAGATTTTCTCTTCAGTCATCAAGCCAAAAAAAAAATAAAAAGTGAATATATCCTGTGATCCTCTCTCTCTCCTGTATAAATGTTGTGTGTTAGCTGTATTCATATCGCTTTATCCCTACGTTCTTCACCACAGCGGTACATCAACGCATGCAGTTCTGACATAAAAATAAAAATGAAACGCATTTTTGAGATCTTTTTTTTACCTCCCAATAGATATTATCATCAAGCCACGCCCACTTCCTCCTTCCCTACGTCATTCATAATTGGCTCATTTTTTTTGGAACTCAGCCTCAAATCACGAGGCCTGCAAAAGCACCAAGAACATAAATAGATTACACACGACCACACACACACACACACACACAAAGCACATCTCACAGGTTCTTAAAAAAAAAAAAACATTTAAAACTCACACAGGTAAATCTGAAATGATTATGAGCAGTTATTTCGGCATGCTCTGGCCCCGCCCACTTTTGCTTTTCCACCTCTTTTTTCAGATTTTTCACAAATGTGTCCGCTGCTTCAAGGTGCTTTTTTTGCCGTCAGTTTTTTTCTCTCTATACGTCGAGTATTTCTTCGGCTGTGCCACCACAGCGTAGCCGATAACGCCCCGTCCTCCAGCTGATTGTGGGATCCCACAGAGCCGAGAGAAAGATCTGGATGGTCATGGATTCCCGGATGAACCAGGCTACGGCGTAGTCCAGCTTGGAGAATGATAGAGGACCGCCCTGAGGAACCACATGCGGCATTTTAGAACATTCGCAATTAGACGTGGTTCGTTACTAACACTGATTTTGTTGTGTTTAAAGAATAACGTGACGGTCGGCACCTCTTCATCGCTAAGGTCAGCCAAGGTCACTTGCTTGCTCTAATAATCAGTATATCTGGTTGATTGGAGGTGTCAGGGTCAGTGTTACCTGAACTCCTCGGAGCTGGATGTAGTCAGCGATGAACCAGGCGAGACAGTGACACATGAAGAAAACCATGATGTCCCAGCGGAACATGTGATGCGCCGCCCAGCCGATGATCAGACTCGCCACGAAGCACTCGGAGATGGGCTCGATGATGGTGGCTGGGAGCATGTTGATGCGCAGCTTCGCCCATCTGCAGCAACCAGAGCAGACATCAGCTTCAAAGCGCTTTATAACATCTGAGTAACATCTGTCACAACAGCTTCACGTATAGTCACGTTCCGCCTTTTCACTCTCAGATGATCATGAAGTTCATCATGTCTACAACCGCTTGTGACGTGTTTTTCAGTAATAGTGAGGATTTATATTAAACTTATTTAGTGACATCACACAGTGGGTTGAGGTGTAGCTCCGCCCTAAAATATGCAGATTTGCACCTTACACTGTCATAATCATTGCTAGCATTTTAAATCTGTTATACCTCATTATATTTTATACATTCTTTTTCTGCACATGTAAATAAATTTGCACTTCATGTCTCCTTTTTTTAGCTCATATTTTACACTTATAGACTTTTACTTAATGCACAATGTCTGAGCAGCCGATCGCGTTTTCATTTCACTGCAAGTTCTGCATGTTAACATGTTTGTGACCAAAAAAAAGTAGCATACAATTTAAAGATTTAAGCTTTTGATGAAAGTACACTAATTCTGGTAAAAATAAATGAGAGATAGGAGTGGAGGCGGTACCTGATCATGCGTGACTGGAACTGAGCGATGGAATACGAGCCGGAGTTCTGCATGGCTACCTGCGTCGCCATGGAAAATTTCCATCCTCTAAAAGACGTGGAAGAGAGGAAGAGTTAGTCTTTCCCACGTGGAGCGCTGAGGCACGACGGCAGGAAAAACGGAAGAGTTGAAATAAAAGAGTGAAAGCGAGATGTATAAAGCAGGAGAAACCTGTCAGCAATGGCTTTGGCCATGAAGTAATCCTCAGCGATGTACTGAGCGAACGCGATCAGACCTCCAGCCTGGTCCAGAACGTCCTTCCTCATCAGACACGACATTCCTGTCACACACTTTATCCCCGTCACGTTTGCTGAAATGTAGGAGCGAGGGTGCGACGTTCCGAAATACACCTACAGGAACACAAAACACGGAGTCACATTTATGTAAACAATGGACACGCCCACAGGAGGCACGCCAACACACTGGACACGCCCACCGAGGTACGGCAACACACTGGACACCCCCACTGAGGTACGCCAACACACTGGACACGCCCACCGAGGCACGCCAACACACTGGACACGCCCACTGAGGTACGTCGACACACTGGACACGCCCACTGAGGTACGCCAACACACTGGACACCCCCACTGAGGTACGCCAACACACTGGACACGCCCACCGAGGCACGCCCACACACTGGACACGCCCGCCGAGGCACGCCCACACACTGGACACGCCCACTGAAGTACGCCGACACACTGGACACGCCCACCGAGGTACGCCAACACACTGGACACGCCCACCGAGGAACGCCAACACACACACCTTTAAATTGTGTTTGATGACCAGCGATTATTTATTAAACAGAAGAAATGAAACTGACTTGTTCACCCAATTTATGTGGGGGGTTTTTTGTGTGTGTATAAATTAAAACGCTCATTTCAGAGTAAATATTTGTTACTGTAATATTGAATATATTTATATAATGAATGCATCAGTTGATATTAGAGGCTCAGTATGAGTTGGTGGTTAACTGGTATCACATTACATCATTCATTCAGGGGGGAAAATGTGTGTGTACATCATCTTTATCATGTCCGGAACCTGAAATTCCAGTTTCTAACACACACTCGTCCTTCATGTTCTGTTTTTTTTTTCCCCTCATACACATGTGGAGTGAATCCTACTGTGTGTGTGTGTGTGTGTGTGTGTGTGTGTGTGTGTGTGTGTGTGTGTGTGTGTGTGTGTTTGTTCGGTCACCAGCTTAGTCACATGAACAGTCAAATTCATTCAAATAATGAAATCCCTCTCTCTCTCTCTCACCTGTTCGAGTGTGGCGGCGAACCCCTGGCGATCTGCAACGTATGGAAGGCCATGAACCAGACCCACCTTCTCGGTCATCTGAGTAGCCATGTCCATCAGCGTGTCGGGCCTCACTGTGGGAAATCAGATAAACACACAACCGTATATTAAGACACACAAAGAACAATGACTGAAGCATTGGGCGTGTGCGCTTGTGTGTGTGTGTGTGTGTGCGTGCGTGCGTGTGTGTGCGTGCGTGCAAAAAAAATTTGCAGTACAAACAAACCCGATTTATTCATCAACCGATTACCAAACTTCCACTTTTCTCCCAAAACTTTCTAATGTTCCCTCTCTCCCCACACTCATTTATCACCAGCACTTCATCCTCCATGTTGCTTTGCCAAGATCTTCACTTTTGGAGAAGTGAAGTGTTAGTATGGGTTCTTAAAGGTTCTACTGTGCCTGTGAGGGAGGTGTTACTATAGAAACAAGAACATAGAACAAGAACATGTCACTGATTCACCTCACGTGTTTAGGGGCAAAATGGAGTTTAGAGGAGAGGCGGGGTTTAGAGGAGAGGCGGGGTTTAGAGGCAGAGTTTAGAGGAGAGGTGGAGTTTAGAGGAAGAGCTTAGAGGAGAGGTGAGATGGAGTTTAGAGGCAGAGTTAAGAGGCGGAGATTAGAGAAGAGGTGGAGTTTAGAGGCGGAGATTAGAGAAGAGGTGGAGTTTAGAGGTGGAGTTTTTAGTGTTGGAGTTTAGAGGAAGAGCTTAGAGGAGAAGTGAGGTGGGGTTTAGAGGCGGAGATTAGAGGAGAGGTGGAGTTTAGAGGTGGAGATTAGAGGAGAGGTGGAGTTTAGAGGAAGAGTTTAGAGGAGAGGTGGAGTTTAGAGGTAGAGTTTAGAGGAGAGGGAGTTTAGAGGTGGAGTTTAGAGGAGAGGTGGGGTTTAGAGGCGGAGTTAATAGGAGAGGTGGGGTTTAGAGGAAGAGTTTAGAGGAGAGGTGGAGTTTAGAGGAAGAGCTTAGAGGAGAAGTGAGGTGGGGTTTAGAGGCGGAGATTAGAGGAGAGGTGGAGTTTAGAGGAAGAGTTTAGAGGAGAGGTGGAGTTTAGAGGTAGAGTTTAGAGGAGAGGGAGTTTAGAGGTGGAGTTTAGAGGAGAGGTGGGGTTTAGAGGCGGAGTTAATAGGAGAGGTGGGGTTTAGAGGAAGAGTTTAGAGGAGAGGGAGTTGAGAGGTGGAGTTTAGAGGAGAGGTGGCGTTTAGATGAGAGGCGGAGTTAAGAGGAGAGGTGGGGTTTAGAGGTGGAGATTAGAGGAGAGGTGGAGTTTAGAGGTGGAGATTAGAGGAGAGGTGGAGTTTAGAGGAAGAGTTTAGAGGAGAGGTGGAGTTTAGAGGTGGAGTTTAGAGGAGAGGTGGAGTTTAGAGGTGGAGATTAGAGGAGAGGTGGAGTTTAGAGGAAGAGTTTAGAGGAGAGGTGGAGTTTAGAGGTGGAGTTTAGAGGAGAGGTGGAGTTTAGAGGTGGAGTTTAGAGGAGCGGTGGAGTTTAGAGGAAGAGCTTAGAGAAGAAGTGAGGTGGGGTTTAGAGGCGGAGATTAGAGGAGAGGTGGAGTTTAGAGGAAGAGTTTAGAGGAGAGGTGGAGTTTAGAGGTAGAGTTTAGAGGAGAGGTGGAGTTTAGAGGAAGAGTTTAGAGGAGAGGTGGAGTTTAGAGGTAGAGTTTAGAGGAGAGGGAGTTTAGAGGAGAGGTGGGGTTTAGAGGTGGAGTTAATAGGAGAGGTGGGGTTTAGAGGAAGAGTTTAGAGGAGAGGTGGAGTTTAGAGGTAGAGTTTAGAGGAGAGGTGGAGTTTAGAGGTAGAGTTTAGAGGAGAGGGAGTTTAGAGGAGAGGTGGGGTTTAGAAGAAGAGTTTAGAGGAGAGGTGGAGTTTAGAGGTAGAGTTTAGAGGAGAGGTGGAGTTTAGAGGTAGAGTTTAGAGGAGAGGTGGAGTTTAGAGGTAGAGTTTAGAGGAGAGGGAGTTTAGAGGAGAGGTGGGGTTTAGAAGAAGAGTTTAGAGGAGAGGTGGAGTTTAGAGGTAGAGTTTAGAGGAGAGGTGGAGTTTAGAGGTAGAGTTTAGAGGAGAGGTGGAGTTTAGAGGTAGAGTTTAGAGGAGAGGGAGTTTAGAGGAGAGGTGGGGTTTAGAGGTGGAGTTAATAGGAGAGGTGGGGTTTAGAGGAAGAGTTTAGAGGAGAGGGAGTTGAGAGGTGGAGTTTAGAGGAGAGGTGGAGTTTAGAGGAGAGGTGGTGTTTAGATGAGAGGCGGGGTTAAGAGGAGAGGTGGGGTTTAGAGGCGGAGTTAAGAGGAGAGGTGGGGTTTAGAGGCGGGGTGTAAAAATTATACATGTCAGAAGCGTTACCTCGGATGCCGCTGTCGCAGATCCACACCAGGTCGTATTTTGCTCCCTCGTAACCTGGCATGAGGTTGTTTATTTTCGGATTTATACCGACCTTCTTACCACCTGAAGGAAGGGGAAAAAAAATATGAACATAAAATGAAGGAAAACCACATCACTTCTTTTCACTTCTGTGAACTTCACTACTACATACGCACACACACTCGTTAAGACTCACACACCTATAAATAAGCGAGCGTCGACGCTGGGGTATTTTCCGAGGAGCTTCTTACACACGTCGATGGCAGGATCATCTTGGTCCTGAACGCAGAGCAGAATCTCAAACTGAGGAGAAAAAAAATACAGAGAGAAACTCATTCATCTGCTACATTTATTATTTATTTATTTGTTTGTTTATTTTCCTGGTCACTAAAATTTCTGATATAAAGAGGAGAGAAAAATAGTACAAATAAATGTACATATAAAAATCTAAAGAATTAAAAGTGATAATTGTGTTTTAATGTATTTATACTTGTTTTTATTTATTCATTTAGACAAATACATAAACACTTCTATTAACTAATTGCCAGTACGTCTCTCTCTCTCCATTTCTAATCCCAATTTTCCCCAATATTTGAGTGATTTCCCAACTTTAGTGTAATTTATTATAATGTTTGTTATTTTATGATGTTTATTATATCCTCAGTAAAACTTCTAATAAGAGCCTCAGTGTACAGTGGAACATATCACATGATCATATCACAAACTTTCATCTCGAGCATAACATTTCCTTCAGAATCACAAATTGAGGAATTTTCAGACCGAA
>JBCEWE010000793.1:35000-47500 GCA_039877035.1 Silurus lanzhouensis
AGACATGAGGTGATCCAACAGGTTGAACTGTAGATCCAGTTTCGTTTGTGGCGGCACACACACACACACACACACACACACACACACACACACACACACACACACACACACACACACACAGTTTCAATCTTTATGATCAGTGCTTGTTTGAAGGTCACATGATTATGAACTCAGCTGAACTGAAGTTCTCTATAAAACACACGAAGCGCTGCATCCGTGTCTAACCCTCGTCTGATCTCTTCAATCTGATCTCGCGAATCCACATAATCTAACGTCCCCACAGACTGATCTCTAAAACAAGGTGACCTAAACCCAAATAATCTGATTAATCCAAAACAAATCTGATCTCTACAAAGCATTTAAACCAAACCAGACATTCAGATCTCTCCAGTAGTCTGATCTCTTCACGTCATACAATCCAAGCCCACAAATCTGAACTTTCCAAACCATGTAATTTGATCTATCCAAAACTTGTGCTTTAAACCAGACCCTCAGACTCGGTAGTTTGATCAGATTGTGGTCATTAATGTTCAGCATGTGTAATGGGTGGAGATGATGCCAGTTTGAAAAACACGCTGCAGCTGCATCTATTCACAAAATACATCAAAAAATAATCTGAAAGGAGGAAACGACATTTCCACATCTCCGCTTCCTGCTCACCCTTTCCAGGGAACAACCTCAAATCTTTCCCAACAACAACAACAACAACAAAGTTTATTTATTACATGAGAGCAGATGTTTCACCATTTACACCCTTTCAATTTCCCTTCTTTAAAACAAATATAAAGAAGATTAAATCATACAAAAATGTATATTTATTATAACAAAAAAAATATAAAATAACTAAATTATTAAATAATACAATAAATACTGTATATATTTTTAATAGCAACAAATCAAAAGGGAAAAATAAATAAAAAACTATGAAAAAATTTGGTATCAACTGCTGCTTTCATTCAGCGTGTAATATTTTTATTCAAAACAAATAAAATATAAAAAATCTCAAAAAAAGCACACGGTTTATAATAAAATGGATATTTTATGGACATGTTGCTCGGCTCTAATCCTCACACGTCTTAATTCATTAAATAATAAAAGGTTTAATAGCAAAAAAAAAGAAAAATTATTCTTTACCTTCATGTTGATTTGAATGTTTTTATAAACGAGTCTCAACTTTTTACATTTTTTTTTATTTTGTAAAACATTAAAAACTATTTCAGTACTTGTAATTTATCTCAGGGGAAAATATCTCCTAATTAAAACCCAAACTAAAAACTAAATATGGAATCAGATTGCGAGGCTTCACGAGAAGAAAACACGGAAAGTCCCCTCACATCAGTCTGATCAAAAACCCGAACAGAAACACGGCACGTTTTACACTTTTGTGACTCGTGTGTGTGATTTGGAGTGTTTTTGTATTTGAAATGTGTAATTAACAAATTGGAAACAAAAACAAATCGTCTGAGAGGAGTGTGTGTGTGTGTGTATGTGTGTGCGCATGAGTGTGTGTATATGTGTGTGTGTGTATATGTGTGTGTGTGTGTGTGTGTGTGTGAGTGTATCAGTCTGTATTTCTCTATCAGACAGAGCTCTCGGAGGGAGAAATTGTTCAGGTCCAGGGTTTGGATCAGTTTCACGTAGAACAAACAAACAAACCTGAAACGATATGTAGAAAACACTCGCCCACCAAATAAGTCTCTCATTCGGGAGTCCTAGTAAAGCTCAGAGACCCTCCACAATACACTCACTCACAACTCCTCAAAACAAGAAGCACAGGGAGAACCAGGACTAGGTTTCTGAAAAGCTGGATTCTCTCTCTCTCTCTCCCCCTCACACACACACACACACACACACACACACACACACACACACACACACACACACACACACACACAGAGCAGGGGGACATGAAGAATCTCGTGACTGGATCGTGAAGATTAACATAAAAAGTCTGGAATTCTGATAGGATTTCACAATGTTTCCATGACAACAAACCTTTCATTAAATGAATCTAATCGAACCCAGTCCAATCTAACCCAGTCCAATCTAAAACAACCCTGAAGTATGACAGGATGTTATCTGGGTAAGTAAAGATGATGACATCCGAAAAAATATATGAATCAGGGTGACTTGCATTTAACCATAAAAATGTGATTGTTGAGATAATCGTTTCTCCAACACTGTTGCGGGTTGAAGATAAAAACACCATGACAACTAAACAGCATTTTTCTCACCCTGATCGTCTGTATACTCTTAGGCCTGAACATAACGTCCATAAAATCTCACAGGGACACTGAGACAGAGAGAGACATAGAAAGAGACACATAGAGACAGAGAGAGACACATACACACACACACACACACACACACACACACACACACACACACACACACACACACAGACACAGAGAGAGACAGACAGACACAGAGAGAGCGAGCGAGAGAGAGAGAGAGAGACAGACAGACAGACACACACAGACACAGAGAGAGAGAGACTGAGATACACACAGACACAGAGAGACAAAGACACACAGACACAGAGAGACACACACAGACACAGAGAGAGACACACACAGACACACAGACACAGAGAAACAAAGACACACAGACACAGAGAGAGACTGAGATACACACAGACACAGAGAGACAAAGATACACAGACACAGAGACATACACAGACACAGACCGAGAGAGAGACACACACAGACACAGAGAGAGAGAGAGACACACACAGACACAGAGACATACACAGACACAGACCGAGAGAGAGACACACACAGACACAGACAGAGAGAGACACACACACACAGAGAGAGAGAGACACAGAGAGAGACACACACAGACACAGAGAGAGACACACACAGACACAGAGAGAAACAGAGAGAGACACACAGACACAGAGAGAGAGAGACACACACAGACACAGAGAGAGACACACACACACAGACACAGAGAGAGACACACACACACACAGACACAGAGAGAAACAGAGAGAGACACACAGACACAGAGAGAGAGAGACACACACAGACACAGAGAGAGACACACACACAGACACAGAGAGACACACACACAGACACAGAGAGAAACAGAGAGAGACACACAGACACAGAGAGAGACAAAGAGACTGAGACACACAGAGACAGACAGGGACACACACAGAGAAACAGAGACAGGAGAGACACACAGAGACAGAGAGAAACAGAGACCGAGATGGTGTTTTAAACTCTTCCTCATGACAGAGTATCAGTAAGTGGAAACGTGTGATCTCGTATGTTTCATTTTAGACGAGACCATCTATCAGAATATATTACTGTAAAACACTTTTATAAACAAACAAAACTGTTACTATAATATGGGGTATTTTAATGCATTGAGTCAGAACAAATGGAGCAGCTGTGTTTGTGGTAATACAGGTCCATAACACACACACACACACACCTTTATAACAAACAACTCAAACACAATAATAAACTTTTCCCATACAATTAGACCTAAATTCGGCTTTCATGTAAATCCGTCCGATCTGTCCAATCCGTCCGATCTGTCACAACAAGCTCTGATTCGTAAACCTTTTACACACTCTGTTGCGACTGTTACACGGTTGTAGAAACGTTACAAACATTCAGACATTATGTGCTCTTTTTAGAGCAATATCACAGTGATATCACGTTACTGTGATCACCCCTGATACCGCGCAATCACCGGAACACACCGACAGAACCGTGATCACCCCTGATACCGCGCAATCACCGGAACACACCGACAGAACCGTGATCACCCCTGATACCGCGCAATCACCGGAACACACCGACAGAACCGTGATCACCCCTGATACCGCGGAATCACCGGAACACACCGACAGAACCGTGATCACCCCTGATACCGCGGAATCACCGGAACACACCGACAGAACCGTGATCACCCCTGATACCGCGGAATCACCGGAACACACCGACAGAACCGTGATCACCCCTGATACCGCGGAATCACCGGAACACACCGACAGAACCGTGATCACCCCTGATACCGCGGAATCACCGGAACACACCGACAGAACCGTGATCACCCCTGATACCGCGGAATCACCGGAACACACCGACAGAACCGTGATCATCCCTGATACCGCGCAATCACCGGAACACACCGACAGAACCGTGATCATCCCTGATACCGCGGAATCACCGGAACACACCGACAGAACCGTGATCATCCCTGATACCGCGCAATCACCGGAACACACCGACAGAACCGTGATCATCCCTGATACCGCGGAATCACCGGAACACACCGACAGAACCGTGACAGCCCTGGAAAGGGTGACGTGCTGTAGCTGTTGGGAGTTAAATCTCTGATCAACAGAAATATTTTTATGAGTTTTAAACCATAATTTCTGACAAATAAACACTTTATATCAAATCGGAGGCGATTTCGGAGCGGTCTGACCGGAAACTGGCCTTTCCCCTGTGTTTAAACACGAGGAATATACACATTTATATATTTATATACTGATGAATCAGTAACACACCTGAATTTTAATAATAAAAAAGGTCGAATTTTATTTGAATGCTAATTTTAACAGTGTGAAATTAATAGTTTGAAGGTTTCCGGATTATTTTAACTTCCGGAATGTTTGTATATGAAGATTTGAGGAGGTGACTTAGCAATAGCACAGGAGCTAGCGGAAAGCCGAGGTTAGCTTATTAGCATCGTGTCTGACTGAAATAAGCAGCAATTCTTTTATCGAAAACAAACACGAGGAAAAAAAATCATTTTTAGGGCTGAAAAACATCGAATCCGGTACAAAAAACACGAATCTATGGAGTTAGCTGAGATTAGCATAGTGCTACTGATCCAGTCTGGGGTTCGGCTCTTCATCCCGAAATATCAGAGCTGAAGGACAATATTCATCAAATATTCATAAATATATACATATATTCTGTTTTAATAAAGTCTATAATATCTATAAATATTTAGAGAGATATCAGACAATAAAAGCTGTAAATAAAAACTGGTACAGCACACAGAATATTAATAATAATGTATAAATGAATTAGAAACTTACACGTAGATGATGGACATGAAATGCATGAGCCACAGAACAATAAATAAAATAAATCCAAAAATAGAGAAGCTCTGCATAGCGAGCTCCAGCCAGGCCATGGTACACAGACACCACCGGGCAGCGCGCGCCTGTGTGTGTGTGTGTCTGTGAGAGTGTGTGTGTGTGTGTGTGTGTGCGCGCGCGCGCGTGTGTATGTGTTTAAATGTTGAGGAGTGCGTTGCCTCTGTGAGCAGATCGAGTGGGCGGGGCCAGAAGGAACCATATCCGGATAAAGAGGCGGGACTAAAAACATAAACTGATATGATATCCTGTTGAAGGGGCGGGGCTACAATAGACGCATGCCGATAAATAGTAGAGATGAGTGTGTATAACCCAGTCATTAGAGTTACACAAGTCAGGTGACTCTTAGTGTCGGTTCCAAACCCGGATAAATGTGGAGGTCTGTGTTATAAAGGACATCCAGTGTAAATTATGTACCAAATCAAATCAGGAATCAGAATTTCATAGCGGATCGGTCGAGGCCCGGGTTACCAACGACCACCACAGGTATCATTACCCAACAGGGTACCGGTGTAAATTGTGCTCCTGTTGTCTGAAGGAGGAGAAGGAGAGGAGGAAGACATCTACAGAGACAGCAGGGAAAGGAGAAGTGTAGGAGAAGTGGAGGAGAAGTGGATGAGAAGTGGAGGAGAGTAAAGGAGAAGTGAAGGAGAAGTAAAGGAGAGTGGAGGAGAAGTGGAGGAGAGTGGAGGAGAAGTGGAGGAGAGTGGAGGAGAAGTGGATGAGAAGTGGAGGAGAGTAAAGGAGAAGTGAAGGAGAAGTAAAGGAGAGTGGAGGAGAGTGGAGGAGAGTGGAGGAGAAGTGAAGGAGAAGTGGAGGAGAGTGGAGGAGAGTGGAGGAGAAGTGGAGGAGAAGTGGAGGAGATGTGGAGGAGAGTGGAGGAGAGTGGAGGAGATGTGGAGGAGAGTGGAGGTTCGGGTTGGTACTTTAAATGTTGGTACTATGACTGGTAAAGGGAGAGAGGAAGCTGATATGATGGAGAATAGAAAGGTAGAGCTGTTGGAGAGATGCAGTGGAGATTTTAACCAGATTGTTTAACAGGATTTTGGAAGGTGAGGAGATGCCTGAGGAATGGAGAAGGAGTGTGCTGGTACTGATCTTTAAGAATAAAGGAGATGTGCAGACCTGCAGTAACTACAGGGGAATAAAGTTGATCAGTCACACCATGAAGTTATGGGAAAGAGTAGTGGAAGCCAGGCTGAGAGAAGAGGTGACCATCTGTGAGCAGCAGTATGGTTTCATGCTGAGGAAGAGCACCAGAGACGCATTATTTGCTTTGAGAATGTTGATGGAGAAGTATAGAGAAGGTAAGAAGAAGCTGCATTGTGTGTTTGTAGATTTAGAGAAAGCGTACGACAGGGTGGAGAGAGGAGTTGTGGTGTTGTATGAGGAAGTCTGGTGTGTCAGAGAAGTATGTGGTAAAACCTGAGATGTTGTATGGATTAGAGACAGTGGCATTGAGTAAAAGACAGGAGGTGGAGCTGGAGGTAGCAGAGCTGAAGATGTTGAGATGTTTGTTGGGAGTGATGACGATGGACAGGATTAGAAATGAGTTTATTAGAGGGACAGCGCATGTAGGACGTTTTGGAGACAAGGTGAGGGAGGTGAGATTGAGATGGTTTGGACATGTGCAGAGGAGGGACATGGGGTATATCAGTAGGAGAATGCTGAGGATGGAGCCACCAGGAAGGAGGAAAAGAGGAAGGCCAAGGAGGAGGTTTATGGATGTGGTGAGGGAAGACATGCAGGTAGTTGGTGTGAAAGAGGCAGATGTAGAGGACAGGGGGGTGTGGAGACGGATGATCCGCTGTGGAGACTCCTAATGGTAGAAGCCGGAAGAAGAAAAAGAAGAAGAAGAAGTAGGGGAGGCTAGTAAACATATCCTACTAAAAAAGCGGGGCTAAAATAAAATCTAGATATAAGGGCGTGGCTAGTTAATATCCTGGTGATGGGGCGGGGTTAAAATAAAAGGAAAATAAAAGGTGGGGCTATAATGTTTGTCGTGATACGGAGTGATGGGTGAAAGCTCCTGATATACATCTATCTGTCTGTCTGTCTATCTGTCTGTCTGTCTGTCTGTCTGTCTGTCTGTCTCTGACTCTCCGTCTCTCTGTCCATCTCTCTCTATCGTTCACTCCGACTCAGATGGATGCAGTCTTTTCTGACATATAAACAGCTCTTCTCTCTGCTTCCTGTTCCAGGGTGTAAGGTGAAAAGACCTTAGCCCCGCCCACTTAGGTCGGCCATGATGGATTTGCATACTATGTAAAATAGACCTTTGCGTGCTGGTGCGAGAATCTACACACGTTTAGTTTCGAACTGCTCAGGAAATCATGTCCCTCAGTAACTTTCTAAAACATGTCAAGATATATAACAGTATGATGTGGATGTGGCATGTCAATCAAGTCTAAGGGGGAGGAGCTTGTTTAGCTGTAATTAGTGCAATCAATTAGGTGTAGTTCATGGTTTGTGTTTGATTGGTTGTATTTTTAATTAAACTGAAAGGACGTTCAGTAGAAGTGTAAAAGTCTGAGTTTGGTCATAAAAGGGTTTTTACATGTCACATGTACATTACAGCATAGTGAAATCCTTACTCCACATATCCCAGAGATGTTAGGGAGCTGGGGTCAGAGTGCAGGCTCAGATATGACACTGTGCCCCTGGAGCACAGAGGGTTAAGGGCCTTGGTCAAGGGCCCAGGACTGGCAGCTTGACATTACTGGGATTTGAACCCATGACCTTCTGTCCACATTCTCAGGAGCCAAATGTCTGGTTGAAGTGAATCACCTGAAATTTGGGGATGCACAGATTTTCAATCATCACGGGATTAGTTTAAAAACATCTCCGATTTCAGCCAATCAGATTCTTGTAATTTAGCAGCCGCCTGCTATTGGAAGGAGTTTTTGCAGAAATGACTTGAACCTCATAGATCACCGCTTACAGCTCCGTAAAATATATTAAACATAACACACCAGGAAACAGTTACATTTCATATTTTACACAGAATAATAGAAAATTATTTAGAATTTTGAAAATGCACCACTTTAATTTGAGCTCATATACAATTTCTTATCAGAATGAGGAAAAGAATCTGATAGCAAAAATTATTCATTCTAAAATTTATCTCGGAAATCTGGCGTGTGGTTGAGGCTCGGATTTCCAGTTTGGTTAAATTTGATCAGACTCTAAGGATTCTGTATAAAAAAACCAAATGATTTTTAAAAAACTGGGCTCCGTTATTAGTTTATTTCCACCTGTAATAGTGAATTTGATGTTTTTTAAAAGTTGAATATTTCAGTCTGGACTCGGCAGTGATGATGAAGGGATTAAATGTGGTTCGTAAACGACTGTAGTTCAGAATAAATCATTTCTCAGAGACGTAATCTGATTTACAGAGTTGCTGTAAAAGTAAAAACGTAATGTACATTCAGAAAGAATTCATGACTCTGTCTGTGACGTCTCATCACGTGTCTCAGGACGTTCTGTACTCTCTCTGGGTGAAGTAGGGAAACCGGCAGGCAGGTTATTGCCGCTCCTCCGTGACTCATTAACTTCAGTGCTATGACATCACGTTCTGTGACGTCACTTCTGAGATCCCGAGGTGTGTGAAGTCCAAGGAAGCCTCATAAATGATGAATATGAGTGGAGATGATAAGTGCTGCGACTGCACGGGACAGAAATAACGCTGACTGAGCGATTTACAGTCTTATATAACACTAAAAACCTCACCTGGGTCTAGAGATCAGACCATAAAACTATAACAGCCTTTTTAAAGGTGCGGTCAGTACATTTGCTCAGAAGACTCTTGTGTAACATCCATAGAACATCTCTGGTCTCTGTGTCAGGAGAAACCCATCAGTCCTGCTGAGAAACAAGTTTTTTGAAGCGGTTTGAGATCAGACAGGTCGAGCAGTTCGGCTGGCGTGGCTTCAGAGAGAACACTGAAGAGCGATTGCAACATTCAGACTAATCTCATCACTCGGAAATTTCCTAATTCGTATTAAAAAAGCAAAACAAAGAAAAGAACTTGGAATCCCTGCTCAGGAATGTTTCCTCCAATCCAACACGATAAGATCAACACACCGGCTCGTAGCGTCCACGCGGTTCACAACCGGTCTATTCTATCATTTACTACATAGTAGGACACGTTCATGTTTTTCTCTTTGACCTGTAGGACAAAGCTCATGTTCTAAACCGACCTACACGTGGAAATCAGTCTTCTGTACGTTTGTATTGCTGTTTACAGAAATCACTTATTGCCCCTTTAAACCCTTTCAGAGGATCAGAATTCCATGTGCTCTGTTTTTTGCTCTCATTGCAGGAATGATGTGTAATCGCACCGTCCAGAGAAGGTGAGGACGGGGGTTCCCTCTAGAGCTGCTTGTTCTTCTCCAGGCTCTTTTCTCAGAAATCTTTTCCATCATCATCATCATCACCTCTGTCTCACTTATTAGGGATATATTTATGAGATTAACACGTAATCCAGAGTCTGTTTATTTCTAACAATCTGCTTGGTGACAGAATGAAAATCTCTTATTAGGACGGAACCTGGTTTCTGGTTTCGAGCAGGAAGCACGTGAACAATGTCAATGAGGAAGGAAGGAGGAAGTTGGTTAGAGCGTTGGACTAACAGGAACATGAGGGTAAAATATGCCATGAATGTTATAAACCAAATAAAACCAGACTGTTGTTATAGATTATCAGATGCCCTTCATGATGAAACGCTATAATGTGGTCAGGTTTTAAGTTTTTAAACGAGGCCCACGCAGAGGATCTTCACTATGGGACACCTGCAGGAGGATCTTCTCCAACGCTCGTGCCCTGAAACCCGTCACTTACCGTGTAATCAGGACGAAGTAGTTACAGTTTCATGTTATTAATAATAAATTATGAAATGATTGTGTTGTATTGAACAAGTATCCTAACCCTCTGTTCCACAGACCGGTGATCTAATCTCGACAGATCAGACACCGCCATCTTGTGGACAGATTGAGGAATCGCATATCTATTTATACCGGAAGTAGAAAAATACCTTTTTTTTTTTTGTACCTCCATTTTCTTGTTCTTGTTGTGAGGACTTTTTTAGTTTTACTTTAGTTTTATAGAAGTAAACATGTCTGTATGTTGAACAACATAAAAGTCATTTTTAAGCATTAAATGTAACAATAAATAGGAAAAAAACAATTGATGTTTTACTCTTAAATTAATACAGCACTACAATAGTTAGTATGGATAGATAGAAGGATGAATGAATGGAGAGATAGATGAATAAATAGATGGACCAATGGATGAAAAGATAAGTGATGGTTAGAGGGATGTATGTATGGATGGATAACTGCATGGATAGATGGAAAAAAGAAATAATGGATAGATGGATGGACAAAAGGCATAATGGATGCGTGGATGAATGAGTGGGTGGATGGATGAATAGAGGAATGGATGAGTGGACGGATGGATGGTTGGATGAAGAGATGAGTGATGAATAGATGGATGAACAAAAGGCTGGATGAATTGATGGCTGTATGAATGAATAAATGGGCAGATAGATAGATAGATAGATAGATAGATAGATAGATAGATAGATAGATAGATAGATAGATAGATAGATGCATGGATCAAGTCAAGTCAAGAAGCTTTTCAAGTCAAGAAGCTAGATCGATGGATGGAAATAATTTGGTAAATGGTTGGATGGATGGAGGGTTTGATGGTTGAATGGATGGATGGATGGATAAATGGATGGATGGTTGGATGGATGGTTGGATGAATGGATGGATGGATGGATGGATGGATAAATGGATGGATGGTTGGATGGATGGTTGGATGTATGGATGAATGGATGGATGGATGGATAAATGGATGGATGGATGGTTGGATGTATGGATGAATGGATGAATGGATGGATGGATGGATGGATGGATATGGTATAATAGGATTAAAACATCTCAGAATAATAAACCTCAGCGCTGACTATTTCCATGTAACAGTGCCTCCTGGAGGCCGAGTGGTGTACAGAGACCTGTTGATGATCATCTTAAATCAAACGCGTCAAACTCAAGGCCCCGGGGCCCTTACCAGCCTGTGGATGCATTATATCAGACCCCTGATGTTAAATCATATTTTCAATGTTAACAGGCAAAGTTTGACTCGTTTACCTGATACACACCTTCACACAATCCTGAGAGTTTCCACAGAACTGAAACATTACACTAAACCTACCCAAACATTAATAAACTGACAGCCAGGAAAAGATTCCACACATCTCGTTCACGTGAACGTCAATAAGCGCAGAAAGTGCTGCTTTTACTGACTGTTTTACTTTCACACATCATCCTGTATCCTCTCTGAGTTTATCTTCAGTAAATATGAACTGTTTTTAGCCCTCGACTTCAAACCACTATTTTATTTTATCTCCATTATGATTGTGTTTCACACCACTGAGAAACCTAATTACCAGTTTAAACACCAGTGTGTACACTTCACGTGTGTGTGTGTGTGTGTGTGTGTGTGTGTGTGTGTGTGTGTGTGTGTGTGCAGCTGAAATACCAGGAGTATGTGTTAATAAACACTGAACCCAAACGACACACTTTATTTGTGACTTTATTATTGTTTATAAAGATTTAATTCTAAAATGTATTGGATTATAAAAGTGATGTGTGAAGATGAAATACAAAATTACAGTCAAACCACCATTAAATAAAATAAAGAATAATTGTATCGTGTCTGTTGTGGGTTTAATCAACACACATTGTTTTAATAAGAAACATGCATTTTATTCATTCTAATATTAATAATATTATAGTTTATTGGAAATATAAATAAGGAAAAGACAAATAGAAATATCATGTAAATATATATATAAAAATAAAACCTGTAAATGTAAACTTTTAGACATTTGTTCAATTCTTCTGTATGTTAATTAGTTTCTTATTATTTAACACCTTATTAAGGAACAATGTTTAGGACAAAAAGCAGCTAAATATCAACAGCTACTTTTTATTTCCTCTTCACTATTTAGTATTTTTATTATATTTTTTATATTTTATTCTTTTTAATAGTTTATCCATAAAATTTGAAAGCGTAAACGATGCACCAGCACTGCTCTGTAAAACAATCATCAACTCTGAGTAGATCCAGAATCCAGAATCCAGAATCCAGAATCCAGAGTGAGACGGTGATTAAACACATTTCCTAATGATCTCACTGATCTCCATGGAGGATTCCTGCGTGTGGTAGAACTTCTATAGTGAATTTGTATCGAGGCACAAGATGAATTTGATGAGAAATTGAGATGAAAATAAGGAGTGAGAATGTAAACCAGCAGCAGGAGTTACTCCAACAGCTTCATTATCTATTAATAACTATTTAATTAATAAAT
>JBCEWE010000793.1:52500-68811 GCA_039877035.1 Silurus lanzhouensis
CAATTTAATTAAAGCACTGTTTCATATTTTAAACTGTTTTGGCTTCTTTTTAGAAATAAATTCTAAAATAAACAAATCACAATCAATTTCAATGAAAAATCTAATAATTATCCTTATTTTCCTTCAGCAAAATAACTTTTATTAAAGAAAAATAACAAACCTGTTTGTTTGTTTGTTTGTTTGTTTTATATCTTTAATTGTTCTCACAGAGCCGCTCAGATACGTGACGTTCCGACACGTCGTTACAGAAATGCGGTTTATTTTCTTTCAAAAAACAAACAAAAATCTGTGACATAAACGTGTACGCAGCAGAATTCCAGAGCAGATTTACTTCACGTGACGAGGGAGAGGCCGAGCCGGAGCTCCTGAGTCGGTTTAAAGGTCACCTTCAAGAAACAACCGTCTCTGTTTTACAGAGTCAGAGTGCAGGCTGAAGTGTGTGTGTGTGTGCGTGTGTGCGTGCGTGTGTGCGTGCGCGTGTGTGTGCGCGTGTGTGTGTGTGTTGCGTTTTAAAGCGACAGGAAGTTCTCTCTCCTCATACTGTCATTCACAAGAGCATTAAGTGGCTTTAAAATGACCGAGTGATTTTATTGATAAATTTACATGCAGTCGTATTTTAAAGTAAAAAAAAGCCACAGGGGAAAAAAGTTTATTTAAAAAAAGTTTTTATTAAAGAGATTTTTGATCCTCACTATAAATTAGTGGAAGATTTCAGGCATTAATGAGGAAGTTAATAAGATTTATGACATTAAATTGAAATCCGTTATAATTATTATTTTGGAAATATTTCTGCTGCTGTTTTGTTTAATAAATGATGAACTCTGAGGAATACAGTTCAGTACAGCTGCTGTGGGACAGAGTTCACTGTGCACTGAGACTGAAACGAATGGAAACGTGTCACTGAGTGTTTTTTGTCGTGTTTTTTGCGCGTCCTGGCAGCTCGCTGCAGACGACCTCGTTTCTGTCGTCTGTAAGTTGCAGCTATTTCAGGATCTGAACTCACGCCAGGTTTGTGCAGGAGACTGATATGAGATGATCTGGGTGTGGAGAGAAGCGTGGGATCGACGTGAGGGCGTCGACTCGAACCGTTACTGCAGAACACAACACACACGACCTAAAAAATTGCACATACACTCGCAGACACAATCTGGAGAACAAAAGCAGAAAAATGATCAATAATAAACTATTTGTATTTGACTACAACTCTGTATGTCTGTGAGTGTTGATGATTAAAGGATCATGGCTGATTGGGTGTGTGTGTGTGTGTGTGTGTGTGTGTGTGTGCAGGGTCTTGATGATGTCACTGGTGAGCCGTTGACGCAGCGGGATGACGACACGCCTGTAACAGTGAGCCGCAGACTGAAGGCGTATGAAAACCAGACTCAACCGGTTCTGGAGTATTATAGGTAGGTGGTGAGGACGGGATGCCATTACTTACGAGCAGCTACAACTGCAGTGTGTATCATTACATAGGGTTCCTACGCATTTTAGTAAAGTGTAGAATTTGATTTGAGTGATTTCCAGGTCTGGATTAGTTGTGGGGGTGTGTGTGGGGGAGGGTGGTGGTGGTGGGGGGGGGGGGGACACTGAGTATTGAAAAGTATTTGTTTCCATACTAATGTCCAATTCGTTTTTCTAAAATATCACATTAAGTATTTGTCAAACGAATCCAGATAAATTTCAAAACTGTGTTTTTGTCTAAAGTTTCTCATCCACACTGAAACGTCTGAAACGTCTGAAACGCTCACGTCCCTGAACCGCGTGTGAGCAAAACACAAGATGCTTCAACTCGCGTCATTTCCACCTGCTGTTTATTTACTTTCTGGCTCTTTGAAACGTCGCAGCGACGTCTAAAGACACGTCATCGTATTCAGAAGCCTCTGTTTTCACGCCCAGTGACGTCGCGACGTGAAAACTGCCTTTAATTCATCCACTCTGTAGAGCGTTTTCACAAAGCTGTTAAAAGATCAGCACTAGACCGGATCTGCACAGCTCTGATTGGTTGGTACATTGTGAGGCAGCAGTTGCCATGACGGTACAGCGCCCCCTACTGGAGACTTAACACATGGAAAACATCAGAGATTGTAATGTAACACGTGTTCAGATGTTAAATATGGTCTTCAAAATCTTCAGGGAAGTCCACATTTGAGTCTGAAAAAGTCTGGAAAATCTGAACCTTGATTACACTCATGCTGTGTGTGTGTGTGTGTGTGTGTGTGTGTGTGTGTGTGTTTTACAGGAGTAAAGGTGTTCTGGCGACGTTCAGTGGAACAGAAACCAATAAGATCTGGCCTCATGTTCTCACGTTCCTCACCAAGAAAATCCCACAGAGTCAGCAGGCCCGAGGAGGGGGCGGGGCCTAAACACGTCACGGCGTAAACAATTCCGTTTCGTCTGGAGTTTTGTTTTTCACGAAAAAACGATCACACCGGATTTTTGGACACACTTTTATTTTTTTAATCGTAGACTTAAAATCTGGAAGTAGATTTTAGACTTTAATCCGAGCAGATCACCACAATCACCTGTAGACCCAAATAACCTACATTTTAATACTTTTATTCTCGTTTTCATCACAAGAACCTTCATTTTATTCACTTGAATTTTTTAACTCATGCACACACACACACACATTCCCTTTCAAGTTTTAGAGGCCTTAACAATTTTATGTGTAATAATGAGAGGAAAAGATTAAATGGGAATAAATAAAGTGTAGATAAATAATGTTCTAAATCTAGACTAATACAAAGAAAAATCATGCAGAGGAAGTGAAAAGGTGAGAAAAGAATTTTCAGAAGACTGAATAATGAAATGATAAATCTCAGTATTCCACTGCACAGGTATGAACACGTTCTGCATTAAAGGAGAAGAAGAATGAGAGAAAGATGCGTGTCGAACACGTGACACGTGAATCTGGAAAACAAACAGGAGTGTTTTAGTGCTAAAACGTTTTCCAGATTCTTTCAATTGACCAGAGATTGTACACGATTTTCCAGCAGAATCACGTCATCGCTTTCACGTGTGAACCTCAGATCATTTCAGAAATCCTCTTTATACAGAGTTCAGAAGGAGAACTGATTTTGTACAAACTGTTTTGTATCGACAGGAAATGAAATAATGTTTGTAAAAAATATATTCACGTTTATTATTAACGCTTTCACGTCATCGACACTGATGAGAAATAAATAATGAAATGATGAAAATTCTATTTTGTGGGTTTCTATTTCTCGGTCACTCCGTGTTTTTGTCCTGTTGTATTGTGTGTGTTATGAGATGTTCCTCTGCTCCTCCTGGTTTGGACCAGTGGTTATCAGTTACCTGAGCAGCATTTCTCGTCAGCTCTGATCTTCTCCACAAACCTTCAGCAACAATCTGCTTTTTGTTTTGCTCTCAGGATCAGAACGAGCGCCTGCAAGATGTTTTTTGTTTTTCACACCAGTCAGTTTAGAGACTAACTGTATGAGGGAAAATCCCTGCAGCTGAAGATCCTCACCATCATCATCTGAAAATACTCAACCTGGCACCAAATCCAGGACCCTCGTGTTGGATCTGGATGACTTTAACCGAAACCTGGAAGTGACTTTAAAGCAGTAAATGAATCAGACTCAGACTCTGTTTATTACTGAGAGAACGTCACAATCAGACCAGGTGCTCTGGGACACGTGTCCGATCGGGTTCCTCCTGCATGGTTTCCAGTTTACACGTCAAGCGCTGGAGCTCGTGGAGATCTGCAGCTGTGATGGAGAACGGAGTGGATCAGGACCTGGGGTTCTGTACAGACAAACAAAACACTGACACAAAAACCAGCAGTTCATCAAACAGACCACCGTTTCTACACACCACGTATCAAAAAAAAAAATGTTTCTGCAAAAGTATAACTTTGAAAACACACACACACACACATCAGACGTCTTTGGCTGCTTCGCCTGAACTAGGTGACCCAAACCTGCTCGAACAGAACACTAGCACAGTGCACAAAGCCGCTCCATGAAAACCTTCTGCTACAGCGCTCCAACCAGGAACCTCCTCACCTCCATCAATACATGACTTTACTAACATCCTTGTGGCATTCCGAAAATCCACTGCTTCTCCATGAAAGTTCACAGGAAGGATTGAGGAAGCGGTACGAGTTGCTCTGGAGCTGTAATGCTGATGGAACCCACAGCAGTGATCGTGTGGGGGGGGGAGAGAGAGAGATCTGTTCATAATTTACTGCTTTAATTCACTTCGTGGCACCAAAATAAACAGTAAAAGTGGAAGGCGTGAGTTTTATTCTTCAACACGGCTGGTGATTAACATCCATCAGCTGAAGATGGAGAGCTTTTCGGATTATTTTTTGGCCGTATTAAACACCGTGTGAACGTAGTAATCTAATTCCACAGGGAAGGGGGGGGGGGGGGGCAGAAGGAAAGAGAGACGGAAGGCTGAAGGGAAGAGAGAGAGGGGGGGAGGGGGAGGGAAGAGAGAGAGATATGAAAGGCTAAAGGGAAGAGAGAGAGAGAGAGAGAGAGAGAGAGAGAGAGAGGTAAAACACACCCCACTCTGAGTTTCAGGCTATGATTAGATCTCGGCTCTGGTTTTTTAATTTAAATACGATATCTGATCTCCACTGACTCGGACTCGGGCTGTGGCTCAGAAATTTCAGCAGCATAAACATTTTGCACTAAAGAGCAAAAAATAATAAAATTATTAATGAGGTTTATTTGCCCTGTAATGCATTTTAGATTTGAAAAAGAAAAAATAAATCTGTTAAATACATAAAATGCACTGCGTGGGAAATAATCACCATTAACTCTTTCCTCCATCACAACTTATACAGAGAAAACTAAATTAAACGAGAAAAAAAAACTGAACCTACTGATTTCCTTTTCCTGCCTTCGGATATAAAATGCACTAGATGGTTTTTCATGGTGAGGGTGGGAGCAGTGGGAATTCTTTCTATCGGGCGTTTAATATTTAATAATTTTAGGAGGAAAGAAAAAAAACGAAGAAAGAAAAAGTCAAAATCAACGTTTTGAAATATTAAATGTGCTCCGGGGCGAGTAAACGTCAGTGATGTGTTTTATGTTAAAAGTATAAATAAAGGGGAAATTATTTGGAAAGATTGTGGAATTTTCACGTTGAAGACGTTTTTCATGTCTGAAAAGAAATCTGACCTTTCTTTAAAAAAAAAACAAAAACAAAAAACTAGCAATCTGTCCATCAATCAGTGTCTCTGTGCCGTCTCCACATCGCCCCGGAAACGTAACAAACACGTGCAGAAAAATACCTCGTCCTATCTGTTTTATACACTGAACTCGCAATCAGATATAAAGTGCAGCACACGTTCACAAGTGATCCAAAACAAACAAACAAACAAACAAACAAACAAAGTCTCTGATGGCAGCCGTTGCCCCTCTTTCTCTTCCTCTCCTTCTTCATTTCCTTTTCTTCTTACTCATCTTCCTCTTCCATTCATCATTTCCTCTTTCTCCTCCTCCAGGATGAAGGCCATGCTCACTTGTCTGATCGTCCTCCTTTTCTCGCTCCTCTTCTCCCTGTTCCTCCTCCCCTCTGACAGCATGAAGGTCTCTTTTTCACTCGTCTGATCTTCACGTGATGTTCATATAAACTTCAACCTCATCGTCCTGAACTCGAGTTAAAGATGCCGTGTGTGTGTGTGTGTGTGTGTGTGTGTGTGTGTGTGTGTGTGTGTGTGTGTGTGTGTGTGTGTGTGCTTGTTAGGACGTCTCCATCATTCTCTGATCTTCTGTGTCCTCATCTTTAGAGCCCCGCCCAAAATGTGAACAAAGCCCCGCCTCCAAACACCGCTTTATATGATACTCAGCCACCTGCGAGAGAGAGAGAGAGAGAGAGAGAGAGAGAGAGTGTGAGTGTTCAATCACAGTGCTGTTGAATTCTGATTGGTCAGAGTTATTAAACAGGCATTAATAATCAAACACAGAAAACAATGTTCTCATATCGCTGTACAATATCGATATCATCTGGATGGAGGAAAGTAGCGTGATGTGATTGTGATGTGATGTCTTACACCCCTAGTGTGTACCTGTGGGTTCATGGTGCTGAGAACGTTCTGCAGGATGTGCATGTCCTGTGACTGGATACACGCCTTCAGTTCCTGTGGGGGGAAAAAGAAAAGATCAAACATGTGACAGCAGTAATACCATTAGTACCTTATCAGCATGTGTGTGTGTGTGTGTGTGTGTGTGTGGTGTGTGTGGTGTGTGTGGTGTGTTCTGTAGTATACACTCACAGGAGGCAGAGACTCCAGCACTTCTTTAGGGTTGAGTCTGCACGTGCTCGGTACGCCCTGCTGCTGCTCCGGGGATCTGGGCGTGTCTGCTCTGGGCGTAGTGGAGTACTCCCTCACCCGGTGTTTAAAGGCCTCGAGCTCAGTGTGGAAGACGTCCAGATACCCCTCCTGCCCCGCCTTAAAAAAACAAAACACACTTAAGCTGAAATAAATAACTCAAAAATAATTCATCGTTTTCCTGAAGGTCTCTGAAAGCACTTTTGATCTAGGGATGAACTCCAAATATCAAACAGCACACCAGAGCATATCTCCTGAAATGTACATGAGACAGGATCCTTTAAGATCTTCTCTAATACTGTTCGAATCACAAGCACCTGGTACTCCTGCTGTATCAATAATGTTTAAATAAAACACAGGATATCTGACAAGAAGGTCCCTGTGCACATGTACATGAAGACATGCTTCTGCCAAGTATGGAGTGGAAAAACTCAAGTGTCCTGCACAGAGCCATGACCTCGCTTCACTTCGCTACACATTCATTGCTGAATGAATAATCCCTAGTCATGCTCCAAGATCTAGAGGAATGTCTTTCCAGAAAAGTGGAGCTTATTATAACAGCAAAGAGGTAAATACATCTGGAATGAGACGTTTAATCAGCACGTACAGGCGTGTGAGAGGTGCACATACTTTTGTCCATACAGTGTATATGCAACGAGTGGACACTTAAAAAAAAAAAAAAACAAAACTATTTAAAGTGGAAGTGGAAGCACTGTTCTGTCCCCTAGTGGTCATCTCATTGCATTACAGTTTAAAGGCTTCACACTACTTTTGCACCAGGGTTCTAGCAGGGTTCTAGCAGGGTTCTAGCAAAGCCCGGCTTTAAAATCAATTGGGTCTAAAAAAATTCAAAAACAGCCTTCAAACTTCACAACACACTAAACACACAGGACAGAACGACTCAGATTCAAGAAATGAGTGTGAATATGAGTATCGAGTTTCAGACAGATTAAGCGAGGACATGTTTGGAATGTTTATGCAGAGTGTGTGTGTGTGTGTGCGTGTGTGTGTGTGTGTGTGTGTGTGTGTTACTTTGGCTTTGTGGAAGAACTGTCTAAAGCAGAAGCGAGGATCCTGCTGCACACTTCGGCCCATCTCCAAAATAAACTGCATGACTACAGCCTGGTGAGCGACCTGCTCCATCAGAGCTTCCTTCTGACAGATGGAAAGAGAGAACACACACACACACACACACACACACACACACACACACACACACACACACACACACACACACTATCAACAACCTGTGTAATAACCATCTCATGGCCTTTCTTAAGCAGTACAGCTGCAGAACCAAAGAACAGCTGGTCACTACATTAAAAGGCTTTCAATAATGTGTTGCTATAGCAACTACTCACCCTTCAATCAACAAGCTCTCTTTGTGGGGTTTGAATGATCATATTATTGTCATATCATTGTTCATCCACCCAAATCCCAAACTGTTTTTCACTCATAGACCCTGATTCGAGATCCAGCTACTCCACAGTGTACACTTACACATGTAGGCATCCTATCTAGGGAGCAGAACGATTTGAGACGCACCCCTGAATACTTATTCCATCTGAAATAACATAAGGCGTCCACAAATTATCTTTTTTTTTTCATTTAAAATAAAGCCTTTTTATTTTTATTTCTAAAATAAATATCGATATCAATATTAATACACACATTTAAAAGATTTTTACTTTATTGCTAACAAAAAAAAAATACTTTGGGGGTTTTGAGAGTTTTTATAAACCCCCCCCCCCCCCCCCCCCAAAAAAAAAAAAAAACGAGAACTTTTTTAAAGGTCGTTTTTCCAGACCGCCTGCACGCAGCCCAGGCAATGCTGCTCTGTGATTGGTGGAAATCACACATAACAACTCATAAATTATTCATGTAGAGCCAAAATGTTTCACTTTATGCCATATGTTTTGTTTTTTTTTTTAAATAAAACTGTATTTACCTTTTCAGCGTAGAGACGAAAGCACCATAAGATCAGGTAGTTTGCTGTTTCCTCACAGATCAGGTGGGGCGACTGGGCTAGAAAATGCTGACTGTCATCCCATCTCCTCAACATCCCTGACACCCGAGAACACAAAGCATGTGATGTCACAATCACCACAATCTGATTGGTCAGAAATTCAGCTTTATATTTACACGCTCTCTCTCTTATACGTTACGGTTTCCATAGTAACAGAAACCTTATGCAGGGACGATCAAAAGCCAAATCAAAGCAAATAATAAAAGGTGTTGTTTAACAGAAGTAATGGTTGCCATGGTGATGATTTTTGGTTAGGGGATATTTAACATGTATGGAAGGAGTCTCCAGATTTAGAAAAAGAAGAAAGATGCAGAAAGGTTTCATCAATCAGCAGTGGAGGATGAAGAACACAAAACATGTAGTAGCTAAAAGTAGAGACACTTCAGTAAAATGTGACTCCAGTAAAAATGTCCATTTAAACGTTCACTTAAGTACATTTGAAGGTAAAACTTCTGTACTTTTACTCAAGTGTCCAAAGTAGTGATTTATTATAACTCTAATGTTCCTGTGATAATTTTTATCACAAGATTCTTCACTTAATCACCTCAGTTTCTGTGTAAAGACTCGAATGTGACTCTCAGCACACTGATCTATTAATAGAATGAGATTAAAGACTCAAACACTGATTGATTTCTGTTACAATCATCATGAACACAAAACCTTCTTTAATAAAACGTGTAAATGAGGTCACGTGTGTTGTGGTGAGTTCGAGTCTGGAGTTTCTTCATCATTTATTCCTCTCTAAATGTTCTGCTTGATGTTGAACTGATGCTGAACTGGATGTTGGTGATCAGTAGAGACACCAAGCAGCAGTGGTGGTTCCAGCTCGAATAGCGCCCCCTGGGTGACCCACGCTATGACCCAACGTCTACCTCATTGATTAGTTTAAGCTTTGAAAAGCTCGTCTCTGCTTCAGCTTCTGTCACTGGATGAGTAAAACATGTTCTCAGAGCAGTCCACAAATTTGAAGACGTTTCTGAGCTCCATTTCATGTATAAATACCACCATAAATACATTTATTACACAATTAATCAAACGCTCACAACCACAAACACCTTGTGTAATTATAGCCATAAGATACGTACAAAATCTACATCCTTAATATGACTTTAAACGAGTCTTTAAGCAGCACTGGAGCTTCTGCTCACTGACCTCAGTGTAACCTGAGTGATGTGCAGATCGGAACCTGTTTCATTAAATACATTAGTCTTTACTCTCCTCATAACGAGCAGATAGAGCAGAGCAGCATACACACCTCATCTTCCACTAAATATGGAAGGAGAAACACATACTGATCTAGGGTCAGGTGTCCATAAACTTTAGGCCTTGTAATGTATTACAAAAACACTAATCTGGAACGTGTTTGTAGAACAGAACTGATTTAAGAAAATAAATAAATAAATAAATAAAGGACGTCTCAGAAATTCTGGTCTGTACTCAGCTCACCAAAATGTTTCAGTTCCTCCTCGTGGCGTTGGACGAACGTTAAGCTCTTGTCGTAATCCGTCTCCATCCCCCTGGGCTTGGGATCATTTATGATGCTCTGGCGGGTGCACACAAAAATATTAGCACCCCATCAGAACAACAGCATACAGACTGTTTATTTATCTTGTATATAACACATAGAAACTCGCATTAATTCCCATTAAAACGATGCTCTAATCACTCATGTTTTATTTTCTTCCTTTTTGTCTTTCTTCTTCTTTTCGTTTTAATTCTTATAGTTATAGTTTTCTTGGCTCAACAGTGGATATTATATAATTAAACTACAGAAATAAGAAAATAATTATCATATATGACTGTCATTTATTTCTTAAAGAATTACTAAAAAAACATTATGTTCTAATTCTTACTCTTATAAATAGGCTAAAAATAAAAAATGGTAATTCCAGATAAAATAATGCATAGTAATAATTATACAATTGTTTTTTTTAAATAAATCTTTTTGTAAATTTAAAACATTTTAAAGCTTTTATTTAATTGGTCTGTTTACTGCATAGAGAAGAAAAAGTTAAACAAAAAAAAAAAAAATACAAAGATTTATTTTGTTTATAAATTCTTATATGAACGCTAGTAGAAGAAGAGTTTGTGTGTTCCCGTGCGTGTGTGTGTGTGTGTGTGTGTGTGTGTGTGTGTGTGTGTGTGTGTACTTTGTTGAAGCCGCGTTGCCCCTGGTCCGGTCCGAGTGTGGGGCTCCAGCGTGAGTCCAGCATGCTCTCCTTCCTCCTCCACTCCTCCTCGATCTGAGAGAGATGAGCGGAGGAAGCGAGCGCTCGGGCCCGGGCCTGTTCCACCGACTCAGAACCGTGCAGCTCCAGACCACAGAGCTGGTCCTGAGCCTCCACCAACTGCCAACTGGACACGATGGAGGCCTTCACACACCGCTGCTGTCTCTCACACAGAGACGCCATGCTCTCCTCCACACTGACCTGGGAGGGAGGGGAGAGAGAGAGAGAGAGAGAGAGAGAGAGAGAGAGAGAGAGAGAGAGAGAGAGAGAGAGGCTATTACATGGCTTATGACTGTGATATAGAGACTCAGTGTCGAACCTTCACTCACAACTAACTCACTATTTATTCTGGGACACGACTGGTCAGAAAATAGATGCTGATGCTGTTGGGGATTTCCCTTCATCAGGATCACACACACACACACACACACACACACACACACACACACACACACACAAATCAGGTAGGAGTTTAGAAATAGAGAATATGGAGTATGTTAGTGTGTGTGTATAGAGAATGATAAATCAGTATAAAAATGACGTCACAGTGCAGTAAACGCAGTAATGTGTGATGTCACAGTGGACCATTTCCGATCGATCTGTTCAAACTAATAAAACTCGGGTTGTCTGATGTTAAATGAAAGATAATGAGGATTGTGTGGACAGAAGGATATAGAAGATGATAGGAGATGGTGTCTAAAAGCGGAATGAAAGTTTGTGTGTATTATAGTTATGAGATTAGAATAAAGTTTGCTAGCTGAGGTGTGATGCTAACTCCATCACAAACACTGCAAGATCAAGAACTCACGAGCTATCTGAGGATTTCATGTAATATCGGGATCAGAATGAACACGTGTTGGTTTTCATTTCAGTTCATAATGTGTGTGTGTGTGTGTGTGTGTGTGTGTGTGTGTGTTGTGTGTGTGTGTGTGTGTGAGTGAAACTAGCTCCTGAGGGGGAGTGAACTTACCTCAGGCTAGCTTAGCTAACTTTAGCGCAGGTGAATCGGTTTGAAATAAGGAACTACGTGTATCATCGTGTTCGAATGTAAAATAAAGCAGTTTGTGTGAACTTTATGATAATAAAATGACTCGGTTTGTGAAAGTTGTTACCTCGTCATGACGGCTTTGGTTGTCACTCGTGCAGCGGTTCTCCTCAGAAGGAGGTAACTTCTTGGCACCACCGTTCATAAACCACTCCATCTTCAGGTTTTTATCGTCTTAGAAACTTCTCGTGGTGTTAATAATCCCAGAAAGTGGCAATTAAACTCAGAAAGCACGCAAACGCGGACATATTTTGGGCTTCAGAACCTCACCGTCACTGTACCCCCTCATGTAATAACAGTAGGGCTGCGTCTCAAACCGCGGCTTATTGGACTCTCTATTGTGTGACGTAGTGCGCAGAATCCGCTATCTCACACCCTGCGTAGTCCGCATGCGCACACTCTGGGAAGTTGGTTCAGGATGCGGCCTTGTGGCGACGCGGAGAACGAGTTCGATTCCGATTCCGCAAGTCATGCGGCAGCCCTAAAACTTTTATTTTATAATCAGTGAGAATATTTAATGCACATTCTTCTGAAATGTGGTTGTACTCTTAGAAACAATTGGAGAAAAACGGTAGAGAAATTGTGTGCGATTAAAAACAACAATTCCACTCATCACAACCATGCGTTTACAGCTTTATTAATAAAGTTAGCGAAAAAAAAAGTTAAATTGATGTGAACATATATGTTTTGTATTATTGAATATAACGGACACTTTTGACCTTAAAAAAAAATTAATGCGCAATAAATATTCCTTTACCCACAAACAAACGTCACTTCATTAAACGTCCGTGTGACACAAAACGACTTTTATTTAGTTCCTCCCGGAACTGCACGTCACTTAAATGACTCAAATCCCGGTGTTTTGAAGTGTAAGTAAAATAAATTCTACACTTTTCAATTTAGGAATAAAATACAACTAAACACTGTTTTTCCGCACATGACATAAAAAATAATTATTTATCCGGTGAAAATAAAATCCGAGTAATCCCAGCGCTTAGCTTTAGCTAGCAGTAGCGTGTCTGTGCTTGTGTTCATTAGCAACTGAAATTAAAATCTAACAGTTTTGTGTGAATCAAAGAGAATTGTATATAACACACAAAGTCCCGTAAAGTTTATGTTAATGCTATACAATTATATATATGTATTAGAAAAGGCAAAATGAGTAGTAAAGGTATACGTACTCTTAGTAATTCTGTGTAGTAGGTTAGTGCGCACTTCAGAACTGACTCTGATTTCAGAATCAAAACTGTGAATTATTATTAATACATTTCTGTTTTTTTTAAATTAATAAATTATTTTAAAGTTTGCTAGATGAAGAATATGAGTTGGTCAGATTTGGGGTGTGTGTGTGTGTGTGTGTGTGTGTGTGTGTGTGTTTGAGAGTAACATGGCAATTTGCTGCACTATAAATGAAAATCAGGTTAGTACACAAGTACACACACGTGGAATTTAGTTCCAGCTGTTGGTGACTCAAAACTACAGACATAAACAACACCATACATTTAGCTTATAGACAAGATTATAGTAGACAATCAGTAGTGGAGGATGAAGAACACAAAACATGTAGTAGATAAAAGTAGAGACACTCAGTAAAATGTGACTCCAGTAAAAGTAAGTGTTTATTTAAACTTTCACTTGAGTAAAAGTACAAAAGTTTTACCTTCAAATGTACTTAAGTGTCTAAAGTAGTGATTTATTATAACTCTAATGTTCCTGTGATCATTTTTATCACAAGATTCTTCACTTAATCACCTCAGTTTCTGTGTAAAGACTCGAATGTGACTCTCAGCACACTGATCTATTAATAGAATGAGATTAAAGACTCAAACACTGATTGATTTCTGTTACAATCATCATGAACACAAAACGTTCTTTAATAAAACGTGTAAATGAGGTCACGTGTGTGGTGGTGAGTTCCAGTCTGAAGTTTCTTCATCATTTATTCCTCTCTAAATGTTCTGCTTGATGTTGAACTGATGCTGAACTGGATGTTGGTGATCAGTAGATGCACAGAGCGCCGATCAGAACACGTGTAAAACAGAGCGTGCGCTCGATCCTGATTGGTGACTCGCTGCGTGTTTCACCAGTTACGTTTTTATCCTCATTAATAAAAAGAAACGACTGATTTCACTAAATGGAGTCGAGTAAAAAGTCAAATATTTGAAATGTAGTGAAGTTACAGTAAAAATCTCATCAAATGAAAAAAACTTCAGTAAAATACAGACACGTGAAAAAGACTTAAATACAGTAACAACTTACATTCACTCCGTTACTGTCCAACACTGTAGACTAGATAATCAGAGACAATACAGATGAAGTAAAAGAGAGTAATGTACAGAAAGTGTGAGTGTGTGTAACATTTGTCTATAAAGTGATGAGTGACTTTTTACAATGCAGTACTTATAAAGAGTGTGTATGTGTAGTACGCTAATGCTCACTTCATGCCAGGTAAGGGGGCGTGGCCTAACATCTGGAGGCAGTGATTGGCTGTTAGAGATGATTTAAATTCTTTAATAAGGATTTCTCGTTTCATTTGACTTTATGTATTTATGTATGATAATGGTTCTGATGCGGACAACATATGAGATGCTAATTAAGATGTTCTGTAATGTTCCTGATCGTGTCTCAGAACCCGTTCATGTTTAATGGTTATTATTCTTTTTATTAGAGTTTGTTTTTTGTGTAAAATTTGTTGCTCCTCAGGTTGTAGTACTGTATTTTGTCCATGTGGTGACAGTATAACAGCACTGTGTGTGTGTGTGTGTGTGTGTGTGTGTGTGTGTGTGTGTGTGTGTATGTGTGTGTGAGAGAGAGAGAGAAAGAGAAAAAGAGTTCAGTGCCAGGACCCTCCCCTGGGGAACAGGCGAGAGAGAAACAGTCCAGACTTCAGCCTTAAAAACATCTACAACCTCAAAGCACATCATGCAGCCAGCTGGCAGGGAGCCCCGGCATGGCCTGGCGTTCCCACAGGGAGGGAGGGAGGGAGGGAGTGTGTGTGTGTGTGTGTGTGTGTGTGTGTGTGTGTGTGTGTGTGTGAGAGAGAGAAAAATGTGGTGTATGTGTGTGTTTTTTTGTATTTTTACACCTCGGGCACTTTGCTCACACGTTACTCATCTCTATACCGTAAAACAAAAGCCAGAAGTGCCTCATACTCAGTGTTGGTGTTACGTTTCTCCATTAATCTGAGGTCTGGAAACGGTGAAACGTGAGCAACATCTGCCCATGAAAACACAACATCTGCCCATGAAAACCGTACTCAGATTAATGGCGAGATGATGAGAAGAAAATCAAAATATGGTGTGAAGTGTTTCCTGGTTTATTAGCGAGAACTTGCAGAACATCTCGGTGTGAAAAATGAAAGTCATAAAATATTTTGTAAAAACAAAAACCTCGCTGGCGTGGATGCGAAGGAGATCAGGAACAGATGCTGCAACAGAACTGAAGAACGAGGGAAGAGGGAAAAAAAGGGGGATTTGTGTGTTGAGTTTTACGCTTTTTGGGTCGTTCATCAAACCGTACTGAAACTTCAACACCTGCACTCGGGTCTCCAACTCCGAGGAAAGTTCTGTCTCGTCTCAAATTCGTACAGAATTATTTCGATAATGGAATGAAAATATGTAAAGTGAAAAATCTTGACAGAATTGTTTATAACCATGAAATGCCGTATCACATTCAGAATCAGCAGTACAGCCGCCTTTAGCATAAAGTACATGCTGCCTGGAGGCTGTTCCTCTGACCAATCAGATTTCGAGTTGGAGAAACCGAGGCCCTCTAGCAGGCATTTTCACGTCTTTGATTGGACGGTCGGAGCGTGCGCTAGTCAGAGCTCACACACTCCCACCTGTAGCAAACTCACATGTATTCATCTGGATTTAATCACTGTTTTATTCCACAACGACTGACAGGAGGAACCGATTTGGTCGTATAGAAACGTATAATCACATTTACAAGAAAAGCTGGACATGGTGAGGAACAGTGGCCCAAACAGATCAAAACAGTTGTTGATGTTTTTCATGAACCGTTTATACTTTTGTGTTTTCTTTCCTGTAGAATTTACACAAAAACACACAACTTGCCTTTATTTTAAATCCCCAGGAAAACCGTAATGTACAGAAACTCAGAGAACTCAGGAAACCCCGGGGTGATGTGGTGAGGTGAAGATCAGTTTTTCTGCTGGAGATGGTGTGTGTGTGTGTGTGTGTGTGTGTGTGTGTGTGTGTGTGTGTGTGTGTGTGTGTGTGTGTGTGATGAGCCAAACATCGATGCTTCTGCTGGAGATGGTGTGTGTGTGTGTGTGTGTGTGTGTGTGTGTGTGTGTGTGTGTGATGAGCCAAACATCGATGCTTCTGCTGGAGATGGTGTGTGTGTGTGTGTGTGTGTGTGTGTGTGTGAGAGTGAGTGAGTGAGTGAATATTATCTGATTATAACACTGGTTTTAGTTCTGTCGAGTCAAATGGCGAATCATATCCGCTGTCTGTTTTATGATTTGAGTTGATGAGTTGAGGGTAAATATGTTTTGTTTGCACAGGATGCACTTTTTGTTGTGTGGAATCAACTTTAAGTCTTGTAAATGTCTGAAGTAAAAGAATTTACTATTTTTAGAATCGACTTCCAGCACATTAGATTGATTTATTTTTTATTTCTGATTCATTTAATTTGATTTATTCCTGCTAATTGATTTTTTAATTGACTCTCAGAAGATTCT
>JBCEWE010000782.1:0-68448 GCA_039877035.1 Silurus lanzhouensis
TCCCACTAAAACAACCTGTTGTCATTAACCCCAGAGTGGTGAGGACCTGTATTTGGACAGGGACGGCATGGTTCTGGTGTGTTTCACTCTGTAGTACTGGACCCAATTCAGCACATAGATCCAGGAGCACAGCTGTAGGAATCTAAATCAGCTTATTATCCAGTCATCATCCAGGCCAAGAAATCATCATGGTCCCTGGAGACTCTTTCTATCCTTAATCTTCATTGGCACCACAGCATTTATGATTTATTGCCAGCTCATTATGGAAAAATAAAATAAATGATATTTGGTCCTGTGCCATGAACATAAAAGCAATAATAGCTACAGAAAAGCTCCTGCTTCCTCTGTAGCGGGTATTTAAATCCCATTTAAAATGCTTTCAGTGATTCTACATTCTGTTTATATTGAAGTGTTTTTACAGTTTGCATGTAATGGCTGTATGGTGCATTTAAGTCCAATGAATTATGTGAATTTATGAACCACATCTGTCTGGAAAAGACAAGTGTCCAAATACTTTTGACCACACGGTGTATCAGCTTGAAAAGCAGCAGCTTCGGATCAGTAACTCTGAAAGATTACTTTTGATTTTTATATGAAATATTTATATATATATTTGATATTATTTGTTTGGACTTTCCTTCCTCAGCATGGCTTGCATTTTCCTCCTGTAGCTCGAGAGACGTCATGTTCCAGGTGGAGATGAAGACCCTCTGCGGGATGAAGCGAACTGGAACGGTGAGTTTCTGAGCTTTATGGATTTTATTTTTTTTTTTAAACACAGAGTTTATCATTATTATAATTATAATTATATTAACCATCGGGTCCATACCCGGAGTGAGAGGGGAAAAGCGATTTTCCTCATTTTGTTTACTCCTGATCATTAGCATAAAGATCACAGACTTGCAGGAAAAGTGGATACATTTGGTCTAAAAATAAATAAATAAATAAAGAATGATAATAAATAGTAATAATATTTCCATAAATGTTCAGTGAGCCAGAAATGGAGCCTTTCGGCTTAATGTTGTAGGAGACATCATCATTAGCCTCATGCTAGCCGGGTTTGCTAGCGCTGCTTTTGTTTGTTAGTTTATTAGAAACGTGTACTTTTGACTTAAAGATGAATAAAACTATATTTAAGTTATTAAGATTACATAAGTTACATTAGTACATAAGTTTACTTATAGTTCACTAAAATTCTGTGTAGTGTATGACTGAGTTGTTCCTCTGTGTGGCTTCAGTAACTGCTGTTAAACTGAGAGGAAAGAAAAATGGCTTCAGTTCAGCAGAAATGAACTGATAAACAGTGTTAGAAAAAGACAAAGTGTTCAAATATTTACTCAAATATAAATTGTGATAACTTGTTAAAAAAAGGTTTTAATGGTTTAATAGAGGATTTATTTAGGTTTAAACACACAAGCTGGTGGTGAAGGTAATATTGATTATAGATTCCTTTTACGAGACACATCTCACTGTGTGTTTGTCTCTTCAGACACAGGAAGACGGAGACAGGACACGGCATCAGTCGCCTCCAAGCAGCTCGTCCCCTGTGAGGATTTAGTCTCCTCCAAACAGCTCGTCTCCTGTGAGGACTCAGTCTCCTCCAAGCAGCTCGTTCCCTGTGAGGATTTAGTCTCCTCCAAGCAGCTCGTCTCCTGTGAGGACTCAGTCTCCTCCAAGCAGCTCGTTCCCTGTGAGGATTTAGTCTCCTCCAAGCAGCTCGTCTCCTGTGAGGACTCAGTCTCCTCCAAGCAGCTCGTCCCTGTGAGGACTCAGTCTCCTCCAAGCAGCTCGTCTCCTGTGAGGACTCAGTCTCCTCTAAGCAGCTCGTCTCCTGTGAGGTTTCAGTCTCCTCCAAGCAGCTCGTCCCCTGTGAGGACTCAGTCTCTTCCAAGCAGCTCGTCTCCTACCAGTCATGAGCCTCACATAGAGATAAATACAGAGCACATAGTGTTTGAACAGCTTTATGTTATAGGTTACAGAGGGATTTCTGTCCAACACCAGGGGATCAGGAGGAGAAGGAAAAAGATGAAGAGATCAAGAAGAAGATGAAGGGAAGATGTTATGGACTCGTCTCTGAGCAACAGTTTAAAGTCTCATCTCACTCGTTCTGTTCAGTATCTCACCTCAGTCTGGGGATATCAAAGATTCCTGTAGATGATGTGTTGTGTATACAGTAAACATCAGCTGTAGGAGAACCAGGGAATAATTGACTAAACAAGGATTTAAATATAAGATTTAGCAGAAAGGAGGAAGTTGTTTTTGCTGTGAACTGATCAAATGTTACACTAGGGCACTTTGTATTTGTGGAAGTGGTGTTACGAATCTCACGTGTAAACATTTAATTGTTTTTAGCCTCGTTAATCTTAAAACTAACATTTATAGAACTGACTAATAGAAAGTGTTTTTTTTTTCATGGATCACCTCAATCAGTGTTACATTCATTGTGTGTGTATAATGATGGCATGTCAGCTATAAGGTGATGGAGGAAAATTCAAATGAAGTTTGTCACTTTTTTGTTTCTTGTCATTATTTGTTGTCCTCCCCATGTGCTGCTGTACACAGGTGAACAGAGACGTCCATTCCACACCAAGCTTTTTACAGAAATCACCAAATCTTGATTTTAATACTGCTGAGATTGATTTTATAGGAGTTTTATTTTCCTATTTTAATACCAATATAAAAATCCCATAACATATTATTGGTTGTAGTCGTGGACCAGTTTTGGAGAAAACACTAAGTGCTTGTTAAAAGACTGGCGCAGATCAAAATCAATCTCATCTTTATTAATGTTTTTTTTTTTTAAATACATTTTTGGACTTGAATGTATTTAATAAAAATATGTATTACGTTTAATTTACCTTGTGATTATTTACCAATTTTATTTTATGATAATTTCTTGCTTACAAAGTCTTAATAAGTAGATGATTATGATGAAGGATACAAGAGACTATAAATACTACCATGTGTTTAAGTAAAAATCTGTTTGTGTTCAGAGAAGGTAAGTATAATGAATAATCTAAGGAAATGGAAAAGTTGTAAAGTGCAGTGTTGTCAGGAAACAGAAGGAAACGAGGCCAGGTACATGAATGAATGATTTCTAATAGCTCATAACACACATCTGACACGCGCTAATCACGTGTTCTCTCATCTCTATTTCCAATGCACTTCTACTCCCCCTAATGGTCACTTTAAGTATAACAACAACAGGTCACCACATGCAGTACAAACTAATTACACCTCAAATAAACCCCACATTTTTATCAAAATCACATTCCAAACTGCAAACACGTGTTTTCTATTAAATAATATAATTTAAATATTTTAATACCCTACTGTGTCTAAACAGAGGAGCGCTATAGAATCGTGTAGGGTTTACAATCACACACCAGTTCGCTTGTCTTAACACCACCGTTTCAGCCCGCGTCTCTTTGAATCATTGAGCCCGCCTCTTTGGACGTCGTATCTCTGATAGCGCCCTGGACACGCTTTATTGTCATGACAACTTTGTTGTGCTGCAGTTCAACACAACATTTACTGACCACAGCAATGAAGCGCAAACAAACAGCTGAAATGTTTTTAATGTTTTTATGATAAGCGTCAATGTTTTGAACAATCCGCTCTCCAAGACGCCAAAAAAGATTTTTCAGCCAGAAAGAGCGACTTTCAAAGAAAGAAGGAGAAATAATGACAGATAATAAGACGGGTAACAGCTACAGCTGCTTCTCCTGCTGTCAACTTTATTCAACTTTATTGTCATTGTACAGAGAACAAGTACAGAGACAATGAAATATAGTTATCATTTAGTTCCTAAAAGCACATTAAATATCAATCTGTCATGCAGGAAATATAAAATGATTTTGTACTGACTGAGTAATGCAGCACTTATAAAATATTTGTACTACAACATTGTGTGTGTTTAAGACTGGTGCAGTTTTGCATGACTCTGTTCTGTTCACTGTTTTAACTAGAAGTTTATAATGATTTCTGTTTAACTTAAAGTTTGTTTTGTATTTTGTAGATAAATTTAACATTGCCAAGTGCAGAGATAAAAAAGGCAACATCAGAAGGCCAATGAATGCCTACATGGTTTGGGCGAGGAAACAGAGGCCCATCTTTTCCAAGGCCAATCCAATAGCAGCTCTGCAGAGATCAGCATGCAGCTTGGGATCGCGTGGAACAAACTGAGTGAAGAACAGAAGAAACCCTACTACACTGAATCATGGAGGCTTAAACAGGAACACGAACAGTTGTTTCCTGATAGGTGAACTTTCTTTATAGACAAATGGCAAAATAACAAACAAACGCATCAATTCTGACACTTTTATTGTTTTTATGTTGCTTCTTACTCTTTAAATTCTTCTTTTCTATCATGTAGATTGGGTTTATAAACCGCTTCCAAAGAAGGGAAGGAGAAAAGGCAGTTTGCAGAGTAGTGACTCACAGAGGAGACCTGATCATCAACCAAACCACCACATAGTCATGAACATGCCAGAAGAAGTACCAGTCCATGACCTCGTGCCTGAAGTTAGTGATCAGTTCCCCGGCCTTAGCCACCAAGAACTGCTGTCTCCTAAAGACATCTGCTTTGATCCTCCTCTTTTCCCTTCTGTTTCTGAGTCGACGTTCTGCCAGACCAAGTGAGTTAGTAAACTGCATTGGAACAGTTTCAGAAGAATACATGCAAATGAAGTTTTACTCTGCATCTTAAATAATCGCCATAATCGCCACTCATTTACTTTAATATGCAGCTAAAATTGTGCACTTCTGTTTACCGCACCTGCTATGGGTCTGACTGTACAAGCAGTGAGGTTCAGCTCGAGGACGAGGAGGAAATCACTTTGCTCAACAACGACATCTTTTCCATGTTAAATGAGGATTGTGACTTTTTTAACCAGTCTGGAGACCAGAATCATACTGAAGACCCCCACAACAGCACAGAGACCCTGGATTCTGTACCAGCTTTGATGTCGACAGCTTCGAGGATCTGTTGAAGCAACTTGAAGATATGAAAATGATTCAGGAATAGAGGAAGATGGTGAAATACGAACATTTCATGTACTTTAGTTAGCATGTTGTTTCACCATCTTCATTTTATATTACATTTTATTTTAAACAACTTTTATATAAGAAAATAAATATTTTGTATGACAATCATGTCTAATGTCTCTTCATCACAGAGAAAATTCAATCACTTCATTTTCTTTCCTGAAATCCACTTTAGTAAAGTCAGTGATGTTTGATGTCCTTAAAGAAAAGGAATTTGACAGAAACTGAAGTTGAGGTATTTTCTTGCAGCTTTAGTGCTTTGTTTAAATTAAATGTGGGGCAGAACCTGATTCACTTAAACATCTGTACTTGATAATTGGCACGTGAATTAGCACAAAAATTCAGTGAGCGTAAGTAAAATGATCATGTTCCTACAGTGTTCATTCACTGTATAAATGTAGATCAAAATACAGAAAAGGACTATAAAAGATAAATACAATTATTTAGCATCATTAGCTAGGTTAACTAGCCAGCTAGCTATTTTAGCTTCAAGAGTTTTCTTCCTCAGTCTAAATATCAGATTTGTAGTGAACTATAAGTAAACTCTTGGTATCTATACGTTTATTGGTCTCCTACACCATTAGCTGAAAGGTCCATTTCTGCTCACTGCAACATTTATGGAAATGATGATAGATAGATAGATAGATAGATAGATAGATAGATAGATAGATAGATAGATAGATAGATAGATAGATAGATAGATAGATAGATAGAACGAACGAACGAACAAACGAACTACACAGCAACGAAATGCCGTTTGGCATTAACCAGAAGTGCAAAATGTAGCTATCGTGCAAAAGTGCAGATAAATATATGTCATATTTACAGCAAGTGATAAAGTGATCAATATGTAAACATATGTACAGTGGATAAATATAAAGGCAGTAACAGTGCAGAGATGTGTGGACATCATTAAGAAGTACAGGATGGATCTAAGGCTATGGCATTGAAGAGTAATGTGCAGAAGTGAAGGTTACAGATTATGGCATTTAAGAATTAGCAAGCTAAATAACAAGTCTATAATTTTTGTCAAATTTATTTACTTTTTCCTGCAATCTGTGATCTTTATGCTAATGATCAGGAGTAAACACAAAATGAGGAACATCGCTTTTCCCCTCTTCACTCCGGTACCGATGGTCCTGATCACCTTTCCGCCTGTTTGGGGATTTTATGGGTGATTTGTTTCTAAATAATAATAATTATAATTATAATAAATGATAAACTCTGTGTTTTAAAGAGAATAAAATCCATAAAGCTCGGAAACTCACAGTTCCAGGAGTCGTACAGTTCACTTCATCCCAGCAGAGGGTCTTCATCCTCCACCTGAAACACCCGTCTCTCAGAGCTACAGGAGGAAAATCCAAGTGATGCTGAGGAAAGAAAAGTCCAAACAAATATCAAATATATAATATAAAATATAAAATATTATAAAAAAAAAAAAGTGATCTTTCAGAGTGGAATCCCAGTGGAAACGTGACTGATCCAAAGCTGCTGCTTTCCAGCTGATACACACTGTATGGTCAAAAGTATTTGGACACTTGTCTTTTCCAGCCAGATTTGTTTAATAAATTCACCTAAAATGCTCTTTAATGCACCATACAGCCAATTAACATGCAAACTGTTGAAACACTTCATATAAACAGAATGTTTATTTATTATTGCTTTCATGTTCATGGCACAGGACCAAAAAAGTCTCCAGGGACCATGAAGATTTCTTGGCCATGATGATGACTGGATAATAAGCTGATTTAGATTCCTACAGCTGTGCTCCTGGATCTATGTGCTGAATTGGGTCCAGTATACAGAGGGCAACAGGTTGTTTTTAGTGGGAAATGTCTTAGATTCATAATATGATGTATATATATATATATATATATATATATACATATATATAATATGATATGATGTACCTGTTCCAGACTGTGTTGTAGACTACAACAGGTTCATACAAATTATTCAGTCATGTAAATCCAGCTTGATTATATTTCATATATGATGGAACTCAAAACATCAGTGCTTATGCTCCACAAATGTGTTGTGAGATGGAGGAGAAGGAAAAATGCTGGAGTGGTAGAAGGTGTTCCTAGGAATGAAAGATTAGTGATTGGGGCAGACTTTAATGGGCATGTAGGTGAAGGGAACAGAGGTGATGAGAAGGTGATGGGTAGGTATGGCTTTAACCTCTTAGTCATCAGCGTTGCATCAGCGCAACCGATATCCCATTGTTCTCAGGTGCTAATGTTTAGCAATAGATCCCACTACATGCCCTGCGAGATGGTGGTGCCCAGGAACCTGAATGACTCCACTGCTGCCATAGTGCTGTTCATTATGATGAGTGGGGGGAGTGCAGGGGGGGTTCACCTAAAATCCACAATCAACTCCACTGTTTTAAACGTGTTAAGCTCCAGGTTTTTATGACTGCACCATGTCTCTCAGGTCTTTCTTCACTGAAGCAGGGTCGTTGGCTGAAAACTGATTTTCCAGCTTTTTAGAGTAGATCCTTTTAGACACTCTATGAGGATCAATGATGAAAATTAATCTTCCTCATATTAATAAATTAATCATGTACTACAGAATTTGAAATTAACTTGAAATCCTGTCAACTGAGAACAGAAAGCTGAGGGTACATTGGGAAGAAGTCTCCCAAAGCTGGAAAGGTGCAATCTGGAAACATATGCAGGTGCAGGTGATTGTGTGGATCCATAGGGTAGTGGTCATCACATCTGCTTTACTTCTGCGTGAAGGTTCTTCTGTGACCCCCAGTGGAACCATGCAGCTAGCAAACATGAATGAGGTTTATGTATTTGTCACAAATTGTTACTCAATCCTGGAAATAAATAAACAACTTTTGGTGTTTCTGCATTGTGCTTGTAACAGAAATGGACAATAGGAATTCCAAAACGCTCAAGAGCATGGCTCCACTGGGGGTCGAATCCAGGACCTCCTGCGAGTAAAGGAGATGTGATGACTGTTAAAGCTGTAAGAGAAGTTTTACACTAAGGATGGAGAAAAGGAGAACTACAGGGGAATATAGTTGATCAGTCACACCATGAAGTTATAGGAAATAGTGGAAGCCAGGCTGAGTTTATTCATTAGTTATTTATCCAGTCATCATCTGTTAACCTGTTATTTCAACAAAACCAGATTTTCTCCTGCAAACCAAGTTCAAGAAAATGCTACAAGGAATTGACTCCCATGTCGTGTTTGCTGGACTTTAGAATGTAATACTTTATTGCACTGAGGTGCTTTAGTACATAAAGGTCTACATTTAAACATTTATTATTTTATAATGATTAATTTTTATTATTATTATATGCAGATTTACATATTTATGAAACCCAAAGAGATAAAATTATTACATTTCCAATAATTGGTTTAATTAAACAATGTTATTTGAGTGTTATACAATCAACACATCCTCGTCAAAGCAAGGAACATTCATAAACCCCCAAAAACTATAATTAATGATGATAATGATAACAATAATAATAATAATAATAATAATAATAATAATAATAATAACAACTGCAGTTGGTTGTCAGATGTCAGTCTAACACTGCCCTCTAGTGGTGTTTTGTTGTCTAGTTATATGTGATCTTTTACAAAGCAAGATATTTTTCTTGATAATATTAAACTGTCTAAAACTTAAACTGTTTACTGTTTAACATACAGGGGGTTCATGTTTATTTTTTAAGCTGAATGTTTGTGATATAAATAAATAACACAGAAGTTAAATGAAGCTGATTAAAATTAATGTAATTTTGTGTTTTTTGAGAGATTGCTGAAAGGAAATTTCTGTAACTATCTATGGATTCGGACTCGGTCGAGCTGAAACGGTGAACCGACTCTCATGAACCTCATTGTTTTGAATAGAAGTGATGAACCGAGCTGTCTTGAACCGAGTCACTTGAACTGAATCCAAGGAGTCGAAATCATCGAATCAAATCTTTTTGAACTGAATTGACCAAACTGAATGGACTGAATTATTAAAATGAATCTATTAAATATTTATTTCTGATGTTTTTCTACTAACTGCAGTTGTCAAAAGTTATACTTGAACTATGATGTTATGAGGCTGCATTGGAACTAAACTTTATAGTTTTGTGTGCATCAGATGAACCCATGAAGAACTCATGTATTGTAAACTGATTTAATCTCTGTGTTATTGTGATTTAATATTTAAACTGATGCTGTGAATACTGTTTAATAACTGTTTATTTTATTACTTTAACTTCTGTTCATGTAAAATTGGGTTTAAACAGAACTTTTATTTTAATATCATTTACTTTTATCCCGTTTTCCCAACATTTTATCATGTGGATTTTAATTCTTAGTTAAATTTAAATGAAGTCCAACACTTTAATAATAGAAACAAAACACACACTATATTTAAGATATTTATTTATTTTGAAGTAATTAAAAATATTCAGTTACAATAATCACTGATATTTTGTACTTTATTATATGTAGGACATGTCCAGCTTGATCTCCTCTTTTTCTTTCTCTGGTTTTCTTTCTCTAGTGCTGAAGTCATATTGCTGAACAGCTGTACAGCTTCCTCCAGTCACTCTCGGGTTTCCATCCTCATTTCTCTTCCCTCACCTAAGAATCTTTGTTTCCTCAGAGATTTTCTGCGACTCTTTGCGTTTGTAGAGGTTCAGCTTTCTGTTTCTGCTGTTTATATATATATATATATAAAATGCTTTTTCTAAGCATTTTTTATCAGTTATGTCGACTTTTTTTATGTCGCCGAACCCTAATATCTCGAGCACAAGGGGGGAAAAATTTGCCATTTAACGTCGGTTATCTTGGTGCAGCCGCAGAAGAACTCGCGGAAGTGGCGGAAAAATCAAGTCTTACAGCTGCTACAGGTGTTGTGTTGTATACTGGTGAATCTCTGCTGTTAGTTAGTGCTAGTGTTAGTAGTGTTAGTAGTGTTAGTAGTGTTAGTAGTGTTAGTAGGGGCGCGGCGCGGCTTTGGGAAGAAAAGAGCAGCCGTTGAGAGAGTGCCGGTGGGAAGACACGTACCGGGATACGCATGAGCGATAACAACGACCGCCGTGAACCAACATATACCAACAATAACGGACAGTGAGAGTGTGGAAGTTTAAATAGGAGCTGGTGATGATGATAAACGAGCACCATATGTGCGCGATTGAAGCGGAGCTTCAGAGAAAGTGGCAGAGAAAACACCTGACACGCTGAAGGAGGCCGAAGGGGGCGTGGCAGGTGGATTCATGACAGATAAACATGTACTGTATGTATTTTTATAGCATGCCTTCATCAAACAAATCGCGGCAACGCTGTTGTGTAAAAAACCCTTCAAAAACACGTGCATGCACATTCTCATTTATTAACGCACATCATGTACATAAAGAAATTTCAAGCACGTTATTATACTGCCATTTTGATTTTCGTTTATCTCGATCATCGGTTACCTCGATGCTTTTTGGCGACCCCCTAGGACATCGACATAACCGGGTTCCACTGTATTAATAATTTAAATAATATCAAATAAAGAATATAAAATATTTCATATAATAAAAATCAAAAGTAATATTTCAGATTGAATCCCAGTGGAAACGCGACTGATCCGAAGCTGCTGCTTTTCAGCTGATACACACTGTGTGGTCAAAAGTATTTGGACACGTGTCTTTTCCAGCCAGATGTGGTTCATAAATTCACCTAAAATGCTCTTAAATGCACCATACAGCCAATTAACATGCAAACTGTGAAACACTTCATATAAACAGAATGTAGAATCACTGAAAGCATTTTAAATGGGATTTAAATACCCGCTACAGAGGGAAGCAGGAGCTTTTCTGTAGCTATTATTGCTTTTCTGTTCATGGCACAGGACCAAATATCAGTTTATTTTATCTTTCCATAATGAGCTGGAATAAATCATAAATGCTGCTGTGCCAATGGAAGATTAAGGAGAGAAAATCTCCAGGGATCATGATAATTTCTTGGCCTGGATGATGACTGGATAATAAGCTGATTTAGATTCCTACAGCTGTGCTCCTGGATCTATGTGCTGAATTGGGTCCAGTACTACAGAGGGAAACACACCAGAACCATGCCATCCCCATCCAAATACAGGTCCTCACCACTCTGGGGTTAATGACAACAGGTTGTTTTAGTGGGAAATGGCAGACAGGGAAATACTTTATATAAATATTATATATAATCAACTTTTTCACAAAGACCTTCTTTGGATATAATATAATTCTATTAAATCTCATGCTATAGGTCTGGTATCTGCCCCTGAGTGTCATAATGCCTGTCATTTTGGATGTTATTATTAAGGTGGGTAGTCGATACATCAGGTTTCCCTTCACTGTGGCACACTGACCTGCTTCAGCACATGATTCCTTTATCCTGTCACATAGCAGTGTAGGGAACAGACTACAGGCAGCTGCAGGACGTGATGACTGGCTTCTTGTTGAGTTTAACAACATGTAGAAATTGTAAACATTGTCCTGATGTAGTCTATAATATGACAGGTGACAGAGGCTTCACCCCTCAGACGCTCCTCACCTCCTGAAATGCAGATGTGGAGCTCTGGATGTCTCAGGTGGAAGACTTCTATACCACCTGTTAAAAGTGTACAAGATTATCAGGGTGTGTGGTGTTTTGCACAATGTGGCACTGAGGACCAGTTTCCCTCTCCCTCCTGACCTCCCTCCCCCTCAGCATTATGACCCCGAGCCACAGCCCCCTGCCCCACAAGAGGGATATAAACTAAGTGGAAGAATCCATGAGGAGGTCATACAGCGTTTGTAAGGAAGACAAAAATAATGGTTGTTAATAGTGTTTATTGTGTCTTATTGTGGTAAAAGATTAAAATCAAGATTTAAAAAAAGATAAAAAAAAAGATTTGACAAGACAGAAATAAAAAATGATTAAAAGATGAGACGATCTACAAGATACAATAGTTTTACACTCAGCTTTATACTATTGACTATAAGTGTAAAATTATCATAAATAGCCATAAGAGAAACAAAAAGAGGAAAAAGGCATGTTCAGACTCTCTGTTTCTCTTGTCGACTTCTTTTTTTTCTATTTCTCCTTTTCTTTTGAATGTTTTCTTGTCTCAGCTGAGCAACAATTTCCTTCCATCGCTCTCGGACTCTCATATAATGATCTGTTTTATTCTCTGAAGTCTTCTTTTCTTCCTCACAGAGATTCTGGGTATCCTGGAGCCCCCTGTTGGTCTGAAGCTGTAAGTTGTTCCTCTCCTCTATGTCAAGTTTAGTTTTCTCTCTTTCGTCCTCTTGTTTTTCTTTAAAATCCAACGTGGGCTCAAACTGAGCAACACGTTCCTCCAGTCGCTCTTTGTCTCTGATCAAATGATCTCTCTCCTGCTCTGCACTATTTTTTACTTTCTCACAGTGATTCTGAGTATCCTGGAGCTCCATGGTGGTCTGTTCCAAAGTGAGCTCAAGCTGAGCAACATGTTCCTCCAGTCGTTTTTGTTCTCTCTTCCAGCTCTCTCTCTCACATTCTACAGTTTTCTCCAGTTCCTCATTGATTTTCAGGGAAGACTGGAGCTCCATGGTGGTCTGTTCCAAAATAAACTCAAGCTGAGCAACATGTTCCTCCAGTTGTTTTTGTTTTCTCGTCCAGCTCTGGCTTCTCTCAGTTATATCCTGTTCCTGCTGCTTTCGCTCAGAAGCCAAAGTAGCCTCCAGCTTTTGCACCGTCTGTAGCAGAATGGCTTTCTCTTCTTTCTCTTCTGTTATCTTCTCTATCATTAGAAGAGAAAATGCATCCAAGTCTTTCACTACTTTCTCCATGTGTTCCAGCTTCTCCTTCATTTCAGCAATCTGCTTAGTTTTCTTCGTTCTTCTGGTTTGAAAAAACTCTTTTAACCTTCTGAAGAGCTCCATGTTTATGCCTCTTTACTCACAAGCAAAAACCTCGGAAATGAGAGAAACAGAGACGCGTTTCCAATTGTAGACGTTGCCTTACTGTGACGTCACAGGGAGATGCCCCGCCCTCCGTATGTGACGTAACCCGGTCTCTCGTAACCTGACACTATGCGCATGCGCACATTACAGAGTTAAAGAGCGGATAAAATATCATGTCTTTACAGCTTTTCTGTTGTTCCTGAGAGAAGAGCGATATTACAGTCATAAATAAGATAAAAACGGCTGTAAACTGTGTATAAAGCGAGTGAATCCGAGTTGAGAACCGGAAGTTGACCAGAGTGACTCTATGATTGTTGCAGAATCATAAATGACCAGTAGGTGGCAGTGTGATGTGTATTAGAGCTCACTGTCACAGCAGGTAATTAGAAGTAGTGGAGCTCTAATTTTTTTTAATGGAGTTTAATTTGGGATTATTATAAAACCTGTATGTGAGTATTTTAGGCAAAATGCAGTTTATTGTATTTATTGTAAAACTATATGCTTCAGATGAGTTTTATAAAAAACATTTTAACTTATAAAAAATAAAACGTCATTCTGAGTGAAACCAATTGTTTATTAAATGCATTATTTACTAAATAAACATAAATGAAAACTGGATGATTTGTTTTTATTGAATGTAAAAATATTAATTTGAGGATAATTGAACTTAATGAATGGAATAGTTTTGGATTAAATGAAGACTTTACTGAACTAAACAGCACTGAATTCTCCTTTAAATGAACTGAAGTTTACTGAACTAAATACTGTTACTTATATGAAAATAAACCCGGTTTCTTGAACCCTGTTTGGTTTCAGCCCCACTTTTGGGCCTCACAGCTGAAAATGACCTTCCTGACTTTCAATGGTAAAAGTTCCTGACAACAGTGTGCTACATACACAATTTACATCTCTTTTGAAAGAACACACTTTGGGCTTTACATCATCCAAAGATGCTGAAGTTCCTTAGAAAAAAATGTGAATGTGTACATCATAAAACATTTTTTTAAAATATATAAACACATGAATTCGGTCCTGAAACAATCCAGAATAGTGACGGGTTAAAAGTCACATGTGTAATGAGTTTATATTTCAACTTTGAAGAAAATACAATAAAAAGGAGATTCCTATAAACATTATTCTGAGACTGTGTGTAGTCCTTTTCTCCCTCCGTCTGTTTGAGGAAAAGCAGCCTGATAACCAAATGTACTGGGAATAATAACATTCACACAATAAGCATAAGACTGGTATTTGAACATTAGAAAAACAGTAGAAGAAGAAAGTAATGAAAATAAAAGTAGCACAATGCTTCCTTCAGTGCCTCTGTGAATGATGGAGCACATCTGGACCTTCCTTTTATTCTTCCATTCTACAAACAGCACATTCTCTTCTCTCAGCCAGTGATGAGGCCTCGAGGAGCTTTTTTCAGAAGCTTGTTGGTGATGGTTTGAGGGTTTGTGGACTGAAATTTCCCACATGCCCAGATATAATTTTTTTTAGGAGATCTCTAAACAGTGCTGGACTTGTGTAGAAGTCGTCAACGAACAGTTTGTAGCCCGTTCCCAACATCTTCTCATCAACAAGTGCTATGACAGATGGTCTACAGACTGGCTGGGGTGTAAAATCCTGATTCCACCTCTCTTCAGGTGTGTTGGGGGATACAACCAGTGAAGACTGGGATTTTCTGTCTCTCACTCTTACTGGTAGAGCTGAAACAGGTGCTGAGTTTGGAGACTGCTTGAACCTCTTTTCTGGTTGATGGCTGGTGTGTGGAACCCACTTCTCCTCAGAAGATTCAACTAAATGTCTGTTGGAAGACAAAGAAAGAAAAAAAATAACATTGTATATCAAGTACATACTTTTGTAGTAGTATGAAATCAGGAAGGGGACAAAAACTTTTTCACACCACTGTGTATATTTATTTGCATGTTTGTCACACTTTAATGTTTCAGATCGTCAAACTAATTTAAATATTAGTAAAAGATAACACAAGTGAACACGACATGCAGATTTTAAATGAAGGTTTTTATTATTGAGGGGAAACAAAATCCAAAACTACATGGCTCTGTGTGAAAAAGTGTTTGCCCCCCTGTTAAAACTGTGGTTTATCACACCTAATCTCAATTTCTGTCACCACACACAGGCCTGATTACTGCCACACCTGTTCACAATCAAGACATCTTTTAAATAGGACCTGCCTGACAAAGTGAAGTCGACCAAAAGATCCTCAAAATCTAGACATCATGCTGAGATCCAAAGAAATTCAGAAACAAATGAGAAAGAAAGTAATGGAGATCTATCAGTCTGGAAAAGGTTATAAAGCCATTTCTAAAGCTTTGGGACTCCAGTGAACCACAGTGAGAGAAATTATTCACACATGACAAAAACATGGGACAGTGGAGGATCTTCCCAGGAGTGGCCGGCTGACCAAAATTACCCCAAGAGCACAGAGACCACTCATCCAAGAGATCACAAAAGACCCCACAACAACATCCAAAAAACTGCAGCCTCACTTGCCACTCACTTGCTCACTTAAGGTCAGTGTTCATGACTCCACCATGAGAAAGAGGCCTGGCAAAAATGGTCTCCATACTACTCTGTCCTCTACAATCCACAAACTCACAATGCAGATGAGTTGGAATGGGATCTAACTGACATGTTGTTGATTTAGCTTTGGTAATAACATTATACAGCTCTTCCTGTCCTGTACATGTAAAACAGTGGAGTTGTGGAGTTGTAGGTGAGATTGTGTCAGGAGATGCTGTCAGAAGTTGAACTGCCACAATTGTTTTTCTAATGATATTTTTTTTTTCAGTGAAGAAATTCATAAAGTCCTCACTACTAAACTGTGATGGAACACATTTTTCAGATCCCCGATTTGTAGTTAATTTAGCTACTGTACTGAAAAGGAACCTGGAATTGTTTTTGTTGTTTTCTATGAGTTTGCTCAGGTGTTCAGCTCTTGCAGCTTTTAGCATCTGTCTGTAGCTGAGCATACTGTCTTTATACGCAATTCTAAATACCTCCAATTTAGTTTTCCTCCATTTTCTCTCCAGATTACGTGCTGTTCTCTTGAGGGCATGCGTATGACTATTATACCAAGATGCAGGTGCTTGTTCTCTAACCTTTTTTAACCGGATGGGGGCAACAGTGTCTAATGTGCTAGTGAGGAAAAGGTCTATGTTTTTAGCCATTTAATCAAGATCATTAGTAGTTATGGGTTTAGTGAGAAACTGAGATAAATCAGGCAGGTTATTTATGAATCTGTCCTTAGTGGTCTGAACAATAATCCTACCAAGTCGATAGCGTGGTGAAACACGGCTAATCTGCTTTACCGGTAGTGTGTACAGTATGAGGTAATGGTCTGTGATGTCATTACTCTGAGGTAAAATATCTATATCAGTGACGTCTGGTGATGTTTTGTTTAACCCCGAAAGAGTTTTATAAATCGACAAATGATAATCCTAGAGCATCGTTTACATCATTTACATAAATATTAAAATCTCCTACAAGCAGCACTTTATCAAAATTTATCAAGAGGTCTGAAAGAAAACAAGCAAACTCTTGAAGAAAATCAGCGTAGGGTCCTGGGGGTCTGTACACGGTGACCAGAGCGAGTTTTCTATGTATGTCTGAAAATACAACTTTAAGAACGAGCACTTCAAATGATTTAAAGCGGAATCCTAATCTCTGACTAACATTAAGAGAGGCAGTATAAATGGTAGCTACACCGAACCCCACCCCCCCGACCAGTCTGACGGGGCTCATGCTTATAAACATATCCTGACAGTGTCGACTCGTTTAGACCCATATAATCACCTGGTTTAATCCAGGTCTCAGTGAGACAGAGTGCTGAGAGATTATTCTCTGTGATTATCTCATTTACAATCAGTGCTTTGGGTGCAAGTGATCTAATGTTTAAAAGACCAAACTTTAGAACTTTTTGGTGTTTGTTTATCTGGCATTTTTCAGTTTTAACTGCAATGAGATTATTTCTGGATCTTGTGTATTTAATTCTTGGTTTTGCTACACGAGGAATAGATACGGTTTCTATAAACTGGGCTGTGTGTGAACTTGTAACTATTTGGTTTGTTGTATAAATGTTCTCATAGTGGTAAATTTCCTGATGTCTTACCAGTCAGATGGTGTGAAGTATCCTAGAGATGTTATCTGATAGCACTGCTGCTCCAACTCTGCTGGGGTGCAGGCCATCAGGGTGGAAGAACCTCAGACGCTCCCAGAAACAGTTCCAGTTATTAACAAAGAGAAGTTTATGTTCTCGACACCATGACTGTAACCATTCATTTAGTGCAAAGAGTCTACTAAACTTCTCAGCCCCTCGCTGGTAAGTGGGAAGAGGTCCTGACACTATGATCCTCGTTGTGGGTGATGTGCTGCGTACCGTCTCCACCAGGATCCTGAAGTCCCTCTTTAAGATCTCCGTTTGCCTCAGCCTGGTGTCGTTCGTTCCAGCATGAAGAACAACCGCTCCGAAGTTCTCGTTCAGGATCGCGAGTACCTGCGCAGCGACATCAAGAACACGAGCACCAGGAAAACAGCGAGTGTGCACCTTACCTTTAGCTCCGGTAGCGCGGACATGCCGGACGATGGAATCTCCAAGAATCACAGTGTCGCGTTTCGTCTCGCGGAGAGGGGCGAAGCGGTTCTCGGTCGAGATCTCGAAGGCCTGTTGTGGTGGCGGGGGAGACGTCCTCGACCGGGGCTTTGCTTGTCTCTTCCGTCGCTGCCGCATCCAGGGTCCATGTTGCACCTTTGCCGGAGATGTAGGTGCGCTGGGTCTGGGCAGAGAAACACGCGGAGTTGAGGTGCTGGGGGCGTTGGGTTCAACCCGGGAATTTACCTGGGACGAGTGCGCGTCCGCCCGGGATGTTTCCAGTGCCGCTTTCCGCTCTCGCAGCTGGGCATGCTTTTCATGCAGCTCGCGAATCTGTTTCTCCAAAACCTCCATCTCCAACGCCACCGTTTGCAAATCGAACGAGTCCTCACCTGTGCTCAAAGTCAGACACACAGCCGGCATAGTGCTCATAATCACGAACAGATTTAAGATACACAAATATGATAAAGTGAGAGAAATATAGTGGTAGTCGAGTTTAACTGACTACAGGCACAAGTCAGGAAGACAAACCTTTTAGGATTATTAAAAGAGAAAAACACAAACAAACGAATACAAACACGGAACTCGTGGCAAACAAGTCAAACACAGGAAGCTCATGAACAGATGGAGCATAGAGCACAACGTCTGAGACCTTCTGATTTCTGACTATCACTGATTTAGCAAGTTATAACTAAGTGACTGTTAAGTCTGAATCAATAGATTCACTGGTAAACGACTCGATTCAACAGTTCTAAAAAATCTGTAACATAAAACATTCTGTCTCCTTAAAAATAATTTTCTCAGCAGTCTCACTCAGGAAAAATAAACTTTTGTTTTCAAACATCTCAACATTCACTGTTTCTAGTTCAATAACAGAACAAATAGCATTCGTACAGTTCAGAGTCTGATTTGAGATTTGATCAAGTTTATATTAGATTCTAATATGTTTGATTGAGTTCTTGCATGTAGATGATACTTTTAATAAATTTAATACTAACTTCATGCAGTTTCTCACCATAAAGACTGGATTTTATAAAAACCTTTTGACAAAATAAATTGTTTCAATGTTATTAAATCTGTACTCGTTATTTCTACATTATTTATTACATTAATTTTAATCAGCTTCATTTAAATTCAGTTTCATTTATTTATATCACAAAAATTCAGCTTAAAAATTAAACATGAACCCCCTGTATGTAAAACAGTAAACAGTTTAAGTTTAAGACGGTTTACTATTATCAAGAAAAATATCTATAATTATTAATATTAATGATAATATTATTATTATTATTATTATTATTATTATTATTATTATTATTATTATTAATAATAATAATAATAATAATAATAATAAAAATGGTAAAAATAATAATAATAACTGCAGTTGGTTCTCAGATTACAGTCGTACACTGCCCTCTAGTGGCTCTGTCAGGACTTTTTTTTTATAACTTAAATATATACAAATATTATTAATCGTTTTTGTTGTCTAGTTATATCAAGTTGAGGAGTCTCCCCCGTGTGGATGGAGGAGGAACTGCTACAGTTTAGAGCCTGATTTGAGGTCAGATCAAGTTGAGTTCTTACAGTAAGTTTGATTGAGTTCTAACATGTAAATGGTACATTTAATAAATTTAGTACCACCTTCATGCAGGTTCTCAGCATAAATAGTGAATGTTATAAAAATATTTTTGGACAAAATAAATGTTTTTAAATCTGTACTCGTCTTTTCTGGATCATTTAGTTTATTACATTAATATTAATCAGCTTTATTTACCTTTATTTATTCATATTGGACTTATACACAAAAAATTTCTACAGCTTCACCACTACATCACTCAAATACTACTGCCGTGTGTAATCTTCTAATAAATTCAAATAGTGACATGGTGTTGTATAAATAATAGTAAATGTGAATATTCCTTTCAAATAAAAGTCATAAAGTGCATTTTAGGTGAATTTATGAACCACATCTGGCTTGAAAAGATCGGTGTCCAAATACTTTTGACCACACAGTGTGTATCAGCTGAAAAGCAGCAGCTTCGGATCAGTCGCGTTTCCACTGGGATTCAATCTAAAATATTACTTTTGATCATATAAAATATTTTTATATTATATATTTGATTACAGATCATTGGACAAGACACCTGTCAGTCAAAATATACAGGTGAATGACAGGTGTCTCGTCCAATTATTGGTAAGTTTACATTCACAAACGATACCTACCTTTTCCGGTTTGTCTGACTTGTCGTTGTGTTTTTGGATTTGTTATTGTGTTTTTGAATTTGTTTTTTTTTTTCGGATTTGTTAATGTGTTTTTCACTTCTCGGCCACTGTACTAATTCGAAATGTTTGTTTATAACTTGACTTATATAAAAAAATAGCAACATTTGATGTAAAATTCCCTTTAAAAGTGCAGTACAGTGTAATTCATCGTGATACCGCTAGAGGGAGTAAATGAATTGGTTGTGTTGTGAGGATTTGCTGGACATCGAACACTTTTTAAAATGAAGTGGAAGATTAAACAGTACTGTATGATAAAGAAGTGTTTAAATAAAGACATTTATGTGCAGGAAGACCAGATGTAATTATTCTTGCTGTTTGTGTTTCATCTACACCAAGTAAAATCTTGCCCACGGCAGAAAATTGACCAGGGCCGGCCCTGTGCAGGATGGAGGGAGTGTGTTGAACTGTTGGAGCCGGCGTAGAGGATGGAGGGAGGGTGGGATTTAAGTGGACAGGAAATATAAGTTGTTCATGTCACACAGATTTAAATTTTATTTTATCTTTTTTTTATCTCATTCTCTTTCCTTTAAATTGATTGATTGAATGCCATTGGGAATGATATTTGTTAAAGTTAGTTCATTAAAATTAACCTTATTTTAAATTGTTTCCAGTGAAACTATAAAATATAGCTGCTGTCTGGGTCACATTATAAATGAAACACAAACAGTAAGAATAATTACATCTGGTCTTCCTGCACATAAATGTCTTTATTTAAACACTTCTTTATCATACAGTACTGTTTAATCTTCCACTTCATTTTAAAAAGTGTTCGATGTCCACTAGATGGCAGTAATGTTCTACTAAACTTTAGCTCCTTCTAGCGGTATCACGATGAATTACACTGTACTACACTTTTAAAGTGAATTTTACATCAAATGTTGCTTTTTTTATATGTCAAGTTATAAAGAAACATTATCGAATTAGTACAGTGGCCGAGAAGTAAAAAACACATTAACAAATCCGAAAAAAAAATAACAAATTCAAAAACAAAATAACAAATCCGAAACACAACGACAAGTCAGACAAACTGGAAAAGGTAGGTATCGTTTGTGAATGTAAACTTACTGATCATTGGACGAGACACCTGTCATTCACCTGTATATCTTGACTGACAGGTGTCTTGTCCAATGATCTGTAATCAAATATATAATATAAAATATTTTATATGATCAAAAGTAATATTTTAGATTGAATCCTAGTGGAAATGCGACTGATCCGAAGCTGCTGCTTTTCAGCTGATACACACTGTGTGGTCAAAAGTATTTGGACACCGATCTTTTCAAGCCAGATGTGGTTCATAAATTCACCTAAAATGCACTTTATGACTTTTATCTGAAAGGAATATTTACATTTACTATTATTTATACAACACCATGTCAATATTAGGGTTTATTAGAAGATTACACACGGCAGTAGTATTTGAGTGATGTAGTGGTGAAGCTGTAGAGGTTTTTTGTGTATAAGTGCAATATAAATAAATGAAATTCAAGTTAAATAAAGCTGATTAATATTAATGTAATTACCTAAATGATCCAGAAAAGACGAGTACAGATTTAATAACATTTATTTTGTCCAAAAATATTTTTATAACATTCACTATTTATGCTGAGAACCTGCATGAAGGTGGTACTAAATTTATTAAATGTACCATTTACATGTTAGAACTCAATCAAACTTACTGTAAGAACTCAACTTGCTCTGACCTCAAATCAGGCTCTAAACTGTAGCAGTTCCTCCTCCATCCACACGGGGGAGACTCCTCAACTTGATATAACTAGACAACGAAGAACGATTAATAATATTTGTACATGTTTAAGTAAAAAGAAAGTCCTGACAGAGCCACTAGAGGGCAGTGTAAGACTGAAATCTGAGAACCAACTGCAGTTATTATTATTATTATTATTATTATTATTATTATTATTATTATTATTATCATTTTATTATTATTATTTTTATTTTTATTATTATTATTTTTATTATTATTATCAATATTATAAATAATTATATTATAGATATTTTTCTTGATAATATTAAACCGTCTTAAACTTAAACTGTTTACTGTTTTACATACAGGGGGTTCATGTTTAATTTTTAAACTGAATTTTTGTGATATAAATAAATGAAACTAAAGTTAAATGAAGCTGATTAAAATAATGTAATAAATAATGTAGAAATAACAAGTACAGATTTAATAACATTGAAACAAACCTTTTTGTCAAAAGGTTTTTATAAAATCCAGTCTTTATGGTGAGAAACTGCATGAAGTTAGTATTAAATATATTAAAAGTATCATCTACATGCAAGAACTCAATCAAACATATTAGAATAAAATGTAAACTTGATTAAAGCTCAAATCAGACTCTGAACTGTACGAATGCTATTTGTTCTGTTATTGAACTAGAAACAGTGAATGTTGAGATGTTTGGGAATTGATTATTGTCTGTATATATGCAGGTCAGGGGTTTTTTCATGCTGGAACACCGTTCATTACAATGAGACGATGATGTAAGATGACGAGCCAAACCACGGAGACGAAGCTGACTGAGGTGAACCCCTAAAAATAACAAGTCAAGTCAAGTCAAGAAGCTTTTATTGTCATTTCAACCATATATAGTTGATGCAGTATACAGTGAAATGAAACAACGTTCCTCCTGAACCCAGGTGCTACATACAACAACATAAAACAACAGTCACAGAACAGAAGAACACAGGGCCAGGAACTAAGATCCTCGCCACATAAAGTGCATGTGTGCAACTGGTGCAAACAGTGCAGGACAACACAGGACAGTGCAGGACAACACACAATACACAGAATATAAAAATAAAAACAACAATAGCTCCGCCAGTAAAACCTGTCGTGACAGAATAAGGTGCACAGTAGCAGAAAAATGTAAACAGAATTGTGCAATTCTACAATAGCAGCAATCAAAATAAACAGAACAGTGACCAAAGGATTTGGACAGAATATTGTGCAAAAAGAGCAAGTCCCGGAAGATCAGCAACAAACGGCATGTAAACATTTTGCGATAATGAAAGGTCAATTTTGCTGAAACCTGGGTGTGCGAAGTGTATGTGTGTTGAGTCGGGTTGTACAGATCAGTCACTCAGTTGTGTGTAAGTGTGTGTGTAGTGTGTGTGTGTGTGAGTGAGAGAGAGTTCAGTTCAGATGTTTGTTGAGGAGCCTGATAGCTTGCGGGAAAAAACTGTTGCACAGTCTTGATGTGACGACCCGAATGCTTCGGAACCGTTTCCCTGATGGTAGGAGGGTGAAGTGTGTGTGTGACGGGTGTGTGTGGTCATCCACAATGCTGTGTGCTTTGCGGATGCAGCGTGTGGTGTAAATGTCCATGATAGAGGGGAGAGAGACACCAATGATCTTCTCAGCTGTCCTCACTATCCTCTGTAGGGTCTTGCGATCCAAAACGGTGCAGTTCCCGAACCAGGCAGTGATGCAGCTGCTTAAGATGCTCTCAATGGTCCCTCTGTAGAACATGGTCAGGATGGGGGAGAGGAGATGAGCTTTCCTCAGCCTTCTCAGGAAGTAGAGACACTGCTGGGCTTTCTTGGTGATGGAGCTGGTGTTAAGTGATCAGGTGAGGTTGTCCGCCAGATGAACACCAAGGAATTTGGTGCTCTTGACGATCTCCACTGAAGATCCATCGATGATAAGTGGAGAATGGTCACTCTGTGTTCTCCTGAAGTCAACAACCATCTCTTTTGTTTTGTCGATGTTCAGAGACAGGTTGTTGCTAACCCAGGAACAGAGAAGGAACTTTCTGACCACCTGCTGGTTTTGCACAAACAGAACAAAAGTTTCTTTTTCTTGAGTGAAACTGCTGAAAGAATTATTTTTAAGGAGACAGAATGTTTATTGTTACAGATTTTGTTTGAACTGTGGAATCGAGTCATTTTCGAGTGAATCTTTCGATTCAGACTCAATTGAACCGAATCCAGTGAACCGACTCTTCTGGACCTTATTATTTTTAAATGAATTTATTGAACCGAACTCTTTTGAACCGAGTGACTTGAACTGAATCTACAGAGTAGAAATTAATGAATCAAACAAAACTGAATGGATTGAGTTATTAAAATTAATTTATTGAATTAAATTATTTTGTAATGTGTTGAATGCCAAAGTGTGATTTCTGATGTTTTTAACTAACTGAGGTTGTTAAAAGTTTTATTTTAACAGTAGATATTATAAGACTTCATTCTAACTAAGTTTTAAATTTTTTGTTATGATTTAAATGAAGTCCAACATTTTAATAAAAGAAACAAAACACAACATTTTAAATAAAACATTTTTATTAAACATTACAATAATTATAGATTTGTACTTTATTATATATAAGACATGTGCTCACATGCTGAATCTAAACCTGCCCAGAGCTTTACAGATTTTTGCTCTCCAGTGCTGCCATTTCCTGTTCCTCAGGAATTATAGAGGAAGTTGTAAGGATGGTCAGATCTTTCCATGAGGTCAGACCCTGAGAACTGCCATGCAACAAAACATTAAACTTTCTAATCTGAGGAGAAGATCTCTTTAATTTGAGGAGAGGAAGACATCTGTTCAGCAGCCCACTCACCCATCCTTGAGCCCACTCTTTCCCTCCTGGGGATATGACCGGGTCATGGAAAGATGATTAAGAAGTTCCTGGAATTCAAGCTACTATACTTGCATACTGCAGTTATTATAATTTAGGAATGTATGAATTTTAACTTAACATGTTTGGTATCATTTTAAAGATTTCAGTGTGATTGGAAATATGATCTCAGTACAATATCAGTAGAACAGACCAAAAATAAAGATCTCAGGTTTGGGGAAAATTCTGTCCTACTGATGTGAGATTTGTCCTGGAGATCTTTATCAAATCTTTTTTTTTTTTTTACCACAGGTGTTTTTTTGGTTTTTAGGTCACCTCCAGTCCCAACAAAGGGTTTTAAAGCTTTTATTACTTTGCATTTAGGAGTGTTTATGGTGGTTTGGGAATTGAAGGAGATTTGGTGAAACACTAGGGAGCGCATCTGTAGTGAGTCTCTGTGTGTCTCTATTAGCAGGTATGACGACTCTTTAACAATTCTTTAGTTAACTGCATTGTGAAACTATTTGTTTTTATGCTGATCATGTTGTGTAAACATGTAAAAGTGTATAAAAAAGAGACAGTAAACATTTCCATGAACAAATGGGATTAGGGGGTGTAAATCATTATCTATCTATCTATCTATCTATCTATCTATCTATCTATCTATCTATCTATCTATCTATCTATCTATCTATCTATCTATCTATCTATCTATCTATATTGTTATTTTAACCATAAGCTGTACAGTTGGTGCAGTACACAGTAAAACAAAACAATATTGCTTAAGGACAAATGTGCTTCATAAAACAAGACAAAATGACACAAAGCAACACAGAACTAAAATCTCAGTAAGACCAGGATGGCGAGGCTCAGCGTCTCTCCAGATTACATCTGCACTATTTTATTTATGTGTTTCTTTATATACTTTACTGTACATTCTGATCAACATTTCACATTCATGTATATATATATATATATATATATATATATTTATATTATATATATATATATATATATATATATATATATATATATATATATATATATATATTTGACTTGTTCATTCAGCTTGCACATTTCTTAAATGGCGTAATCTTATAACCTTCTACTTCTGCACATTTCTTTTTCAATGCCATAGCCATAACCACTATATAACCACCATTTTTAAATGGCATAGCCATAACCCCTTACATGTACTTCTTAACAATGTCCACACATCTCTGCACTGCTATACCCTTTATATTTATTTACTGTACATTTACAGTGTATTTATCTGCACGATTTTCACGATTGCTACTTTTTGCACTTCTGGTAGATGCCAAACTGCATTTCGTGTGTACCTGTACTATGATGCAATGACAATAAAGTTCTACCTACCAACCAACCAACCAACCTACCAACCAACCAACCAACCAACCAACCAACCCGTATTTGGAGCGGCGCTACGTCGGAAGCTCCGGCGGACGCGGCGTTAAAGACTAATTCACAGTCAGATACATAATTGCACTTCTCCTTTTCCCTCGGCACTCCTGTACACAACAAATAAAGATACGTGATTTTCGTGTGTGTGTGTGTGTGTGTGTGTGTGTGTGTGTGTGTGTGTGTGTCCAGGTCCAGTGACTTTAAAGTCTGTACTGCCGGCCTTTTTACCTCAGTCTCTTATAGAAATGAGGCCCAGAATAGCGTCAGCATTTTTCTGTCCTCTGATTGGTTGGTCAGAGGGAAACTGTTACAGCCAAGTTCAACTAACAGAACACGTGTGTAGCTCTGTGTTCACATGAATACATCTGAGTTAGACTTTTTAATGCCTATGGAGGAAAAGAAATTGATTTAATTTCGGATATTCTTAATAATACATTTCAAAGAAAAGCTGGACATGGTGAGGAGGAGGTGCAAATTATGAGTCCGCATCTCAGCTGAGTAGGTTGTATTTTATTTAAATTTTTATGTTTTTGTCATGTTATTGACAAATGTTGATTCTGAACTGCTCCAGATGATGTACAGTAGGTGACACCTTTGAGGTTGTAGTGTAGAGGTTTGGCATTTTAACTGGGTTTCTTGTTTAATAAAATGGTTTTCACCTCCATATGTGAAATGCCTCTCTCTCTCTGTGTAATGCTCTGTTCTGTTGGGTTTTGTATTGTATTGATGGTTTCTATAATTGCGACATGATAGTGGTGGTACTAAGAGGTGGATTAAGTCGGGTAAGTCCCCACTGAAGGCTCAGATACCAAATGGACGGCCCTCCACTGATATAATCAATAATGTATAAAGGGTGTATGTGGTCATCCACAATGCTGGTGGCTTTGTGAGACCAGATGAGATTCTCCACAGCTGAACACAAAGATCGTTGAGTCAGCACTAGTCCATTATCCACTGCATTTCCTGTCTGAAAGGGTCTGGTTGTTTTTGCTGATGAGACTCATGATGGTCATGTGACTGCTAAACTTGCTGATTGGAGCTGTGCATTGCAGCACAGTCATGATTCACAGTGTGAACAGCTGGTGACTGAGGATACAGACCTGGGGGATGCAGTGCTCACTATAATAATCACTACAGTAGTTTCTTAGAGTTTTGTGACTTGGTCTGATGACACAGGGAGCTGATTTGCGTAATGCATTTGATGACGGCTGGGGGAACGCGCTGTGTGCTGTTTTTCCTCCATGATTCCAAAGTCTTCAGAGCTGCTTCAGGGTTGCTGGGTGCCAGATCATGAGTGGCATAGATGACTGAGAGCTGCACTTCCCATGGCATACCTACACACAACATTCAATACAAAATCAGGGTCTGCTGAAGCACAAAACTAAACATCAGAGAATTAAAATAAAGATAGATAAAAACATTTTTATTTGATGCTTTAGAAATACCTTTTGAGAAGTTTTGCATTCCAAACTGATTAATGCTTTTTGCCAGGTTTTCGAGTGACGTTAGCAGGTTCTCCTTAAGTCCTAGTTGACCAAGTCGCCCTGTTTAAGAAGGACAGAAACAACGAGTAAAAAGCTGAAGAATCCAGGAACAATGTGAGATGATACTCCGAAACAGGATTTACAGTAAACTTACCAAGTAACCTGAAAACTGCTGCTACACAGACATCTCGGAACGATGTTTGCTCTGTTCTTGCTTGCCTCAGCCAAGTGTTCAGGATCAGCCAAAGATCCTTCCTAGTAAATAAAAAAGAGGAGAAATGGATATGTTGAGGGTCTTTGTGGTGGTTATGGAGCAGCCATTGTGGTTTTATGATCACTTGTGATTTTATGCAACTTGAATGGGAACTTTTCAATATTTTAAACGACCTCTAGATTATTGACCGTTAATGGAAAAAGTCAGGAATTAGAACTAGGTCACAGGTTAAAGGTGCTTTTTACTTGTCACATGTATCTTACAGCACAGAGAAAATCTTTCTTTACATACCCCAGTGATGATAGAAAGCCGGGGGCAGAGCACTGGGTAAGCCATGACTGGAACTTGGTGATCCCGGGGGTTCGAACCCCTGACCTTCACCACTGAGCTACCACTTCCTAAATAGAGACCCTTCCATGGTGAAATACTTACAGCTAAAGTTACAGAATTCTCTCTGACTGTCTGAACACTGATCCTGGAAACTTCATTTATAAATACACAATAAACATTTTCTTACAGAAACATCACTATATCAACAATTACCCAATTTTTCCCTATGAGATCTTATTGTATTAAAAATTAGATATAAAAATGGCTGTTTAAATATTAACTTTACAAGGTTTTGCATTCAGTACCGTATAATATTGGTAATGGTCCAAGTCCAGCCCAGTTGTGCACACAGAAGATCCAGGCTGAAGATGTAGTTCCAGGTAACAGGGCAGAGATCATAACCATACCAGCTGTTCTCCAGGAACCTCAGACTGCTGTCTTCCAGAAAAGACTTCAGGGTGCTGGTGATCATACTGTAGATGTTTCCCGGAGGCTCCTGGGAGAAAATACATCATTATTTAATAGCCACTAAATTTACACTGATACTTGGAAATCAAAGGTAGATTAAGGAGGCAGTAAAATACTTGATAAAGTCCAGTAAAAAAAAAGACAAAACACTGAGAGGAACACTGAGGATCAGCTTCTTACCTCATCCCAGTGCAGATACTTGGTGAGCAAGTAAAATATCTTTCCCTTTGCTTTCAGGTTGCTCACTACGTGAATTGATCGGCATAAAGAACTTTCATGGGACAAAAAACTTGGCCATGCTGTCGCCATGACCATAATCACTTTGGGGGCTTCAAGAAAATCTGCCAAACAACAAAACAATAGAACATAAATACATGGTATAAAAAGAAATACATTGGATATAAAAAGTTGACACACCTTATAAAATTGCAGGTTTTTTTAAATATAAGACAGAAATAACAATATAGATAATATGAATATGCAAACACATCTAAATGATTACAAAAGATTAATTAATTTAACTACAACCATGTAGGAAAATGTGTTATGCACCAACGAGACAAAGGTTAAACGTATTTCCCATAAATCTAAAAGGTATCTTTGGTGCAAAGCCGATACAGAGCATCCTCCAAGTAACATCATACCAACATGGTGGTATGGTGGGGGGCAGCACTGTGCTTTGGAGCTGCTTTTCTTCAGCTGGGCAGAAGCTTCTGTCCTCTGTGAAGAAGCTGAAAATAAAGAGGAGTTCACATTTCAACATCACAATGACCAGAAGCACATATCAAAATTAGAAAAGGATCATCACAGTACTGGAATGGTCCAGCCAGAGCCCAGACCTCAACCCAATCCAAAACCCATGGAATGACCTACAATGAGCCATACACAGCAGATCACCTGCAATTTAAAGAAACATTTTTGCAAAGTAGAGTAGATCAAATTCCAAAGTGTAGATGTGGGAAGTTAATAGAGATTATTCACAAAGACTTGATGCCATAATAAAGGCAAGTTGTGCTTCCACAAAGTAGTGGTTTTGCAATCAAGCTGTTACCAATTAATAATTATTTATTTTGTCTCTGGATATTTATATTTAAAAAACCTGCCATTTCATAAGGGTGTGTAAACTTTTTACATCCACTGTACATCACCAACAAAAAGACACAATTGTCTTCTTTGTATCAGTGTCCAGATCATTTTTAGTAGATAAGTAATGAAATATCAGTATAATCTCACCTTCTTTAAGGAGTCTGTAGGCGAGAGCATGTGCTTTGTGAGAGTCTCCTCTCTGTTGACACACGCCTACATAAACCCTACAGAGAGACTGCAGGAGATCATGTCCCATAAACCCTCTCTCCACCTTGATCTTCTCCAAAATCACAGACAGAAACGTCTCTGCTAAGGACTAAATGAGACAGAGGAAATTTTTAAGCTTCCAACTAAATAAACATGTATTTAAATCATGTATTTAAAACAAAAATTAGGAAGTTAAGACTTGACTGTAGACTGGGTTTAGGAAAACTATTAGATATTGTATAACCCAAAACCTAGATTCAAAATGTAACATGATAAATCATATCTACTGTTTAATTTAATAACATCAGGACCAGTGAATTATAGATCAACTTTAAAAAATAAGAAACTTAAATCCACAGCTAAAGAATAAAGTGTTTAAATCGCATGCACACTAAATAAAACAGAAGATAAGAACTGACCTCGTTTACGAAAAACTCAGAAATGACGTTTTTCTCTTCATCTCTCAGAACAGGAAGTTCACTTGTTCCTGTGAGAAGTGCATGAATCCTGTCTGTAGGTAAAACATCAGAACAGGACTTTTGTAGTGTTTCTAATGCACTGGAGATGAGAGATTGTGTTGTGTGTGTTGTGTTTACAGGATCAGCTGAAGCAGCATCAAGTCGAGGCTTTTGAGCTTTCCTGGGTGGTGACATGTCTGATCCAGTTCTCTTTGCTGTGGGCTTTGGGTCTGTATGAATATAAAAGAAATTTATATCATTTGTCACACGCCCTTATCCCGAGAGACTTACAATATTTCTTCCTAGATCCTAAAAAAATGACTGTCACACATTTAGGTTCATTAAGACGGTGAAGAATTTGCCTTGTCAACACTTTTTCCATTAATGTTCCAATACGTTTGGTGATAATGTACATACTAGGTTTAGCACATGCTAAAATTAAACTGTATATCCACTAAAATTAGATTACAACATGTCACATTTAAATACGTTTATCAGCTTCCTGCTTGTTTATTTTTTAATTAATTATTTTTAATTGTATTTTTAATTATTCGTGTTCATTTATTCCATATTCACTGCAAATACAGAACACATTAAAATGTACAGAAACTTAGTATTAGAGTTTTTACTGTTACCTTTGTTTAACTTGTTCTCCACTTTGTAAAGTTTTTCCTGTTGAGGTTTTGAAAACAAAAAGCAGATTTAGTTTTATTTAGTCACATTTCTCACTAAAAGTTCAATGATGTCTGCATTTAAAAATGGAAAGAAAGTACCTCCATTAAGCGAAAGCTTTTCTCCATGCTGCTGATTTTGCATTTCAGGCCTCGGATTTCCAGATTTTGTCTGGTGTTCACTTCTGTAAAATAATTTACAAAATGAAATGAAAATGAGCTCAGATCATATTATCACATTATATGTTTATTTTAATAGAACTGATTCATGCAGTAATAATCAACTTGTACTTTCTTACACACCTTTAAGTGCCAGAAGCTGGTTTTCAACACTGACATTTCTGTGGAAGGGAAAAGAAACATTTAGATAAAACATTATATAATATATTATTATATTACATATTATATAGTATCACTGCAATGATTGGAATAAATTATAAAGAGCAAAAAACATACTTGTGAGTGTTGCTGAGTAGCATAAGGCTCTTAATGGCCTGAAGCTCCTGCTGGCTTATGCTCGCCTTTTCCATTTCTGTAGGTCTTTTCAATATTTTCTTCTAGAGAGTTTGTTGAATCTAAAAAAAAGTAAGAACTGCTTTAATCACAAATCATTCCATAAAGTTTTTTGTTAATTTTTTTATAATGAGTATCTCTGTAGTCTGATCGTTCTTCCTCAGCTGATGGGATGCGTTTACTCAGGGGAGCCTCCTTCTGCTTACAGCCTTTAAATGTACTCGTGAGCGTTAAGTAGTAATGTCATGTTTAGATGATGTTGGGATTTAGGGACTTTATTGAAGCTAAATGTTTTTCATGCTAGCTAGAGCGTACTTCCCGGAAGTTCTGGGTGAGCACGTGACTAACGCGTGACTAGTGATGAACCTGCAAAATTAATGAAACTAAAGACTTGTAAAGTAACTTACTGCTAATGTGTTTCTTCTGAAGATATAGATCGATTTGGTTGCGTAATTGAGAAGTTTGATGCGCGACGTGTTGAGTTTGTTGGCTGCTTCCAAAATCAGACACGATCAAGCGTTCTCAGAGTGGTATGGCCGTAAGCTCGGTGTTCTGGCTTTTATGCATGTGGTCAAAAGTGGCGCACTGTGACATCACAGAGATATGAACAGTTACATGAGCATTAGACTAAAACACTGAGGATGTACAGTTACATGAACAGTAACTATAACACTGAGGATGTACAGTTACATGAACAGTAACTTTAACACTGAGGATGTACAGTTACATGAACAGTAACTTTAACACTGAGGATGTACAGTTACATGAGCGTTAGACTAAAACACTGAGGATGTACAGTTACATGAACAGTAACTATAACACTGAGGATGTACAGTTACATGAACAGTAACTTTAACACTGAGGATGCACAGTTACATAACCTAACATGTGCTTCAGTGTGGGTATTTAACTGAATAAACAGCAGAAACTGCATACAAAACATGAAGAGGACTAATAAAAATTTTAATTATTTGCTTTGAGAATGTTGAAAGAGAAGTATAGAGAAGGTCAGAAGGAGTTGCATTGTGTTTATGGATCTAGAGGAAGCATACAACAGGGTTTAGAGAGGAGTTGTGGTATTGTATGAGAAAGTCTGGTGTGTCAGAGAAGTATGTGAGGGTGGTGCAGGACATGCATGAGAACAGTGTGAAGGTGGAACGTTGGAACTGCATCAAGGATCAGCTCTGAGCCCTTTCCTGTTTGCAGTGGTGATGGACAGATTGACTGCCGAGGTCAGACAGGAGTCTCCGTGGACTATGATGTTTGTGGATGATATTGTTATTAGTGGTGAGAGTAGTAAACAGGTTATTAAGAGCCTGGAGAGGTGGAGGTACACGCTGGAGAGAAGGGAAATGAAAGTCAGTAAGAGTAAGACAGAGTACATGTGTGTGAATGAGAGGGAGGGCAGTGGAGTGATGTGGTTGCAGGGAGAAAAGGTGGAAAAGGTGAAGTTCAGGTACCTGGGGTCAACAGTGCAAAGTAATGGGGAGTGTGTCAGAGAAGTGAAGATGGAGAAGAGTGATAGCAGGAGTGATTTGTCATAGAAGGGTATCTGTGAGATTGAAAGGGAAAGTTTATAGGACTGTGTTGAGACCTGAGATGTTGTAAGGTTTGGAGACAGTGGCATTAAGTAAAAGACAGGAATTGGAGCTGGAGGTAGCAGAGCTGAAGATGTTGACATGTTCGTTGGGAGTTACTAAGATGGACAGGATTAGAAACAAGTTTATTAGAGAAACAGCAAATGTAGGACGTTTTGGGGACAAAATAAGAGAGACATGATTAAGATGGTTTGGACATGTGCAGAGGGGGACATGGGGTATATCCGTAGGAGAATGCTGAGGATGGAGCCACCAGAAAAGGCGGAAAAGAGGAAGACCAAAGAGGAGGTTTATGGATAAGGTGAAGGAAGACATGTAGGTAGTTGGTTCGAAAGAAGAAGAAGATTATCTATCTGACCTTTCCTGCAATATGTGTTTTTTCTCCAAACTGTTGACACAAAGCAGGATGATAAACATGATAAAATGTTGGGAAAACGGGACAAAAGTAAATGATATTAAAATAAAGGTTCTTTTTAAACACAATTTTACATGAACAGAAGTTAAAGTAATAAAATAAACAGTTATTGAACAGTATTCACAGCATCAGTTTAAATATTAAATCACAATAACACAGAGATTAAATCAGTTTACAATACATGAGTTCTTCATGGGTTCATCTGATGCACACAATACTATAAAGTTTAGTTCCAATGCAGCCTCATAACATCATAGTTCATGTATAACTTTTAACAACTGCAGTTAGTAGAAAAACATCAGAAAAAACTATTTAATAGATTAATTTTAATAATTCAGTCCATTCAGTTTGGTCAATTCAGTTCGAAAAGATTTGATTCAATGATTTCAACTCATTAGATTCAGTTCAAGTGACTCGGTTCAAGAGAGTTCGGTTCATCACTTCTATTCAAAACAATGAGGTTCAGGAGAGTCGCTTCACCGGTTCATCTGTACTCGTCTTTTCTGAATCATTTAATTTATTTCATTAATATTAATCAGCTTCATTAAACTTGAATTTCATTTATTTATATTACACTTATACACAAAAATGTGTATGTTGTCGGAACTCAGAGCCCGTCTCCGAGACGACACATCGAGGGTGGATTCTTTGCTCAGAGGATTCCCAATGTTGTTCAGCCAATCCTAAAAAGATCAAATATAATAGACACAAACCGCCAATGACGGATCCTCAGTCTTGGATGAGTAAAAGCAAAACTTCTTTATTTCATGCACGTTCCAGTGAGCTCAATAGAAGGTGGGTACTTCTCACCAAAATGATCAGCACATCAAAATGATGAAATACACCTACTGTCTGCTTGCGCTCGTATTTATACCCTGAAGACACCCTGTGTCTTTTGTTTTTTCTAATTTCTTCATCCTGAACAATTCCCCTTATTTTCTGACTTTGCCTTCTTTGTTTTAATTCCCCTTATCTTTGGCCTTGGTCTTCACTCTTCACATATTGTCCCATATTTGAATTTCCTGCTCTCCTCCATTTCCCCTTAGTTTCGGCCTTTATCTGGTTTTATAAAAAAATAAAATGAGTGTGTATAAAGCTTTTATTCTCTCTCTTAACCCAACCATACATTGCTTCAGTCTTTCAAGTGTGAATAACCATTTTGCGGCCTATTTTGTGTTCCTGCATCTGCAATGGGTAAGTGTTCTGCTTTTATTCTTTTTATAATGCTGTTTCGCTATTCTACTTTTATTGAATTTAGCTATATCAGTGTATTAGATTGTCTGTTTACATGTGCTTGACTATATTACTCTAATTTGATTATGCACGTGCCCAGGTTATACTTTATTTGTGCATTCTGAGCTGATTGTTACATAGTGTGTAGAATCTTCTCTTGAATGTGTGTTATTCTTGCATGCACCTCGCAGCTTGTGTTTATGTCACTGTGATTTTACCCTGTTTAACATCTTATCTCTGTTGGTCTCTTTTGCTCAGCTCCATCACGCAGACGTCCTGGAACATCTCCTAAGAGTGGTCTTCGCAAACAATATCGCCAATTCCAGCTCTTCTCACTTGCTACTGAGATTGCTCGATTTCTTGAACATCTCTCTAAGCCAACTGTTCCAGAGAATCCCTGTCTGTCTCCTCACATCGTGCAGAGCACCTTTACGCGTGATATGGGCACACAGACCTCACCTGACCTCTCTGCTGCCTTCAACCAACAGACCCAAACTTATGATGACGACCTTGATGATGGCATCTGCTTTCCTGCAACAAGACCACAGTTTTCTCCTTATCCCTCATGCTGGTCTCCCACTGATTATTCTCCTACCTCTCCGGTCCCTTTGCCCGATTACCTTGCTACTTTGCCTTCGCCTGACTCTGAGCCAAAATACTCCCTTATGTCTTGTGCAGCCGCAGAATCCCACAAGCTTTTCTATCCCAATAAACATTCTTAAACTCAATGCTGTCTTTTGTTCTTTGTCTATTCAACACACTCATAACATCAGTCAGACTCTATTTTATTCTCACACATAACTGCCTTATTATTACTATTCTACTTATACTTGGTGTAAATGGGTTACATAAGTTTAACATCTAGGATAAATAGGTTTTATCAAACTACTTCTATTGTATCTAATAAGTCCTACATTGATTATTAGGTTAATTTTGTTGTATTTATTAGTTTAATTATAACACACGCTAGATAAGGTCTATGCAGATTCCTCGGCTGCACACCTACAAAACAGTAAAGAAAGAGAAAACAGAAAAGGCAATTTAGTACATTTTAAAATACTACCATTCATGACAGCATCAAAAAAAAACATGCATCAATATAATTAAGACATATCCTAGAATCTCATCAGTGAATTGTTCCCACCTCTGCCTCACACAGTAATAACTTATGCCGAGGGACCAGTCATGGAATCCAAAACTTATGAATGTAACAATTAAAATATCAACCTTGCGTCTGAACTTGACTCTTAAACGAATATTTGGTCATTGCAAAAAGCCAGTGATTGAACAATGATTCTGATCAGCTGAAAGATGTAAGTCACACCTCGGATCACGGTGGACCAGAAAGTTCAACACACTGCAACTGAAGAAAACATATGCAAATAAAAAAAACACCAGCAAATCAAGAAAACATCATCAGTTAAACAACACGAGCTGCAAATCCTCACAACACAACTAAATACAGAAACGTACTGTAAATCCTCACAACACAACCAATTCATTTACACTGCAAACAGCACAGACCACAAAATAAATGTTTCATGGGGACCCCAACAAGTGACGACCCCGGGACTGCTTGTTCAGTGTCTATTGATCAGTGGTGGTGTTGATGATCTGAAAGGTGAGTTTTTTTGTTTATTTTAATTGTATATGTCATCTACAACACCACTGATGAATAGACATTGAACAATAAGCAGTTCCAGACGGGTTTGTCACTTGTTGTGGTCCCCTTGAAACATATATTTTGTGATCTGTACTATTTGGTTGTGTTGTGAGGATTTGCAGCGTGTTTCTGTGTTTGGTTGTGTAGTGAGGGTTTACAGCACATGTGTTGTCAAACTGATAAGGTTGTTTTTTTTTCCCTGGTGTTTTTTTCTATTTGCATGTGTTTTCTTAAGTTGCAGCATGTTGAGCTCTCAGCCACTGTATAGATGCCTTGAGGATAAGTAATTTATAGGATATTTTTTCATCTCAGGGTGGAGTTTTCCTTTAATTAAACAGAGGCAAAAACAGTGATCGGGATAATATTAATAATTGTGCAGCCCTAGCTATAGGTTATATAACTTACACTTCCGGCTGTACTGCCCTCTGATCATGGTCCCACTGAGCTCTCAAAGCACGGTTGCCTTCTCTGTCTCTTGCATTTGTGAACCATTTACCAAGCGCTTTCTCCAGCTCTTTCTTACTGACAGTTTTCAGCAAACATTTCTGCTTCAGGCTTCCTGTTAAGCAAAAATTAATATAAAGTAGAGCATGCTACTGCATCAACCAGGGAACAATCCATTATTTGTATGTATGCAAGTTACATGAGCATAAGACTATCAGTCAAAAAAAAAAAAAAAAGACTAAAAAAGGTAAACACCTTCTAATCCACCATTTGCCCAAACTGTTAACTGATCTGACTGACTTTATTAACGGCGCAAAATGACGTTTATTATCTTTAACGTAATTATAACGTATCATAATTTCAGTAATGTTTAGAAATGATATAAATATGAACGTTTATCACCTACCTATTTCACCTAAATCACATTAAAATAATGTTAAGTATTGTCACAATCTCCTCAGAGCTTTTCTCTGTGTATTGTATATACACATGTTATAAAGGTAGTGAAAGAGAAAGAGACTCCACAGTGCTTTTACTGTTTCACCCTCCTGTTATCATGAGGACACTATATGGAGAAAACACGGGTGAAAATGGTTTGAAAAGTCGTTATTTCCACGTTTTAGTAGACACTGTCCTAGTTATCTGCTAATCGTTAAGAATGTTCAGTTTTCCACAGGTGTTTATCTCTGAGGTAAACCAGTTCACTCTCCACACTTACCTTCTTTATATCGTGCCTGTAACTTTAATTACCACAAATCTTTCAGAAGTATACATTAAATGAAATTTCTTACCATGACAGAGATGTCAGGTGATCCAGGTCAGGTCAGGTGATAAGTGGTAGTGAGTGATGACCGTTTCTTCAGAATGAGAAGGCCGGAACACAGAAGCCAATGGGAGACTCTTGAACTGCACAAAAGATTTTTGCTTTTTTTTTAACTAAAGGTCCTCTTATTTGCTGCTCTCACTTCCTCCTTACTAATCCTATTCACTTTCTGCTTCACCATCTCACCTTTCAACCTTCTCTCTCTCTCTTCTCACTTTCCTCGTTCATCAGCTGCTCAAAATACTCCCCCTATCTTCCCAACACACTCTCCTCACTAGTCAAAACATTTCCATCTCCATCCTTTCTTGCTCTAACTTGCAGCACATCCTTCCCAGCTCGGTCCCTCTGCCTGGCCAATCGATACAAATCCCTTTCTCCTTCCTTAGTGTCCAACTTCTCCTACAGCTTCTCATATGCCTTTTCCTTGGCTTTCACCACATCCCTCTTCACCTGCTGCTGCATCACAGGATAATTCAGAGCCAAACCTCTTTACCTAAACTTGAGTAAAAAATGTATAGTCAGTACTTCAACTTTTACCTGAGTATTTTAAAACATGAGTATCTGTACTTCTACTGAGTGAAGGATGTGTGAACCTTTGCCACCGCTGGCTTTAATTATTAAATGTTTGCCAACATATTACAGTTATAATGTAGATAAAGAGTACTAATAAACTACCCACTCTGTGCAATTTGTATAAGGTATATAACTGTGTAAACTAATCCTAATGTAATAGTGGAGCAAAAGTGTATTTATATATAAGTAATCTGTATTATTTAGTTTTTTGCAACACTGAGCTGCACACATATTCAAACCTGTAATGTTTGCTTATACTATACATTTAATGAACCATATTAACTTGGCAAAAAGCACATTGCACCATTATTTATTATTTTTTTTTTTATTAAGTGGAAAGTTGTCAATATTGTATGCACATGTAATTTCGTATGCAGCATGTAGTGAAAATATCCATTAGATTTTAGTTATTTTGGTTATTAATTAACTTTTTGAAGCTCAGGTGTTCTTGTATTCAGAGCAGTGAGAACTGCATAAAATTCTAGACTGAGACTCCTGAAATGTCACAGTTGGACCCTGGAAACACAGATTTTAATGCTCCCACATTAAAGTTGATTGCTTTCCATTTTATTCTTCTGTAATAGAATTTTGTTAATAACTAAAATTTAATTTGGTAAATAGCAATGATGATTTGTTGATACTTTATAATCATCTATGATATAGAATCAAAACATTGTTTCTATCACCAGCATTTCTATTTTCTCCTTTGAAAAAATAAAGTATAAGTTAACAAACAATAGCAAGAGAAAATAAATGAAATGTTCATGAAATAATCATAAATTTCCTAAGACGTTTTTAATGACACCGAGACTCATACACTCCATTTAAATAATCAACTTTTAACATCTTAATTCAAAGGTGTTCAGTGAAGTTGAGATTAGAGCTCTATGCAGGCCATTCAGTTCTTCCACACCAAACTCATCCAACCATGTCTTTATGAACCTCAGTTTGTGCACTGTGGCATGGTCATGCTGGATAAATAAAGGGCCGTCTCCAAACTATTCCCACAATATTAGAAGCATAGCATTGTCCAAAATGATTTAAAAATAATAACATTTCACTACACTTTAAGTCAAGGGCTGAGTCTTACCCTAAAGTACAGCCCCATACCATTACCACTCCTCACAAACCTTACAGTTGACTAATAAACTTATTTGAAGTTAGAGAAACACAAAAAATGAACGTCGGTGCAAAATACCTAAAGGTTTATACATTTAACATTTTCGATTAAAAAAGACTTGGGTGAGATTTGTCTGCACTTTAATTCTTATAGGTCCAGACATATACAACAATCTATTCCCTGATCTTGCTGTGTAACCGTGTGATCAACCTCAAGTTTGCAGTAAATCAGTAACACTGGGCTCAGGGGACAATGGATTGGAAGCCGTTCCATTAGATAATGTTCAGAAAGCACATGGGTGAGATGCTCAGGTAGCCTCCTACATGTTGCCATAAAGTGTAGTTGTAGTGTAACTGTAGATGGACCAACAATGTTCTGATGGCTTGGAAAGGTGTCCAGTTTGTTAGAGCTAATTACAAATTAACATTACAATTTAAAGTTCCCCCATATTTACAGTACAATTTCCCTTTACATCCCTTAAAATAAGAAATTTAAGATGATGATTTGTTTTATGGTTGTATGTTAGAGCACTTGTGGTTCCTTAATGAGCGTTGATGAACATAGCTCCGTCCACAGTGTCCACAGAAGTACAGCTTCTGTCCTGTATGACTCTGCTGGTGGCTGAGGAGGGCACACCGAGCACTAAAACTCTTCCCACACTGTTCACATGGATACGGCTTCTTTCCTGTGTGGATACGCTGGTGTGATTTGAGATTATCCTGTTGAGTAAAACTCTTCCCACACTGTTCACAGTAATACGGCTTCTCTCCTGTGTGGATACGCTGGTGTAATCTGAGATTATCCTGCTGAGTAAAACTCTTCCCACACTGTTCACAGTGATACGGCTTCTCTCCTGTGTGGATACGCTGGTGTAATCTGAGATTATCCTGCTGAGTAAAACTCTTCCCACACTGTTCACAGTGATACGGCTTCTCTCCTGTGTGGATACGCTGGTGTTTAAGCAGATGACTCTGTTGAGTAAAACTCATCCCACACTGTTCACAGTAATACGGCTTCACTCCTGTGTGGATACGCTGGTGTAATCTGAGAGTACCCTGCTGAGTAAAACTCTTCCCACACTGTTCACAGGGATACGGCTTCTCTCCTGTGTGGATACGCTGGTGTAATCTGAGACTACCCTGCTGAGTAAAACTCTTCCCACACTGTTCACAGTAATAAGGCTTCTCTCCTGTGTGGATACGCTGGTGTGATTTGAGATTACTCAGGTGAGTAAAACTCTTTCCACACTGTTTACAGGGATACGGCTTCTCTCCTGTGTGGATACGCTGGTGTAATCTGAGACTACCCTGCTGAGTAAAACTCTTCCCACACTGTTCACAGTGATAAGGCTTCTTTCCTGTGTGGATACTCTGGTGTGATTTGAGAGTACCCTGTTGAGTAAAACTCTTCCCACACTGTTCACAGTAATACGGCTTCACTCCTGTGTGGACACGCTGGTGTATTCTAAAATTTCTCTGATGAGTAAAACTCTTCCCACACTGTTCACAGTGATACGGCTTCTCTCCTGTGTGGACACTCTGGTGTAATTTGAGAGTACCCTGTTGAGTAAAACTCTTCCCACACTGTTCACAGTAATACGGCTTCACTCCTGTGTGGACACGCTGGTGTGATTTGAGAGTCCTCGGGTGAGTAAAACTCTTCCCACACTGTTCACAGTGATACGGCTTCTCTCCTGTGTGGATACGTTGGTGTCTTTTCAGAACAGCAATTTTAATAAAACTCTTCCCACAATCTGAGCAGTGGTGCATCTGGAAAACAATATAAAATTACAATAACAATTTAAATATCTTTAAAAAGAAGACACTTTGAGCTTTACTGTCCATTATTCACAGTTGATATTGCTCAAAAAGAAGTTAAAGATGATGAAGTCCCATGAATATACATTTCCTGCATTGAACATTATTTTTAATTGATATATAAATACATGAAATCAGTCCTGGAGCAATTCAGAAAAGTACTGGGTTGAAAGCCACATGTCTCATGAGTTTATATTTCAAATTTATTGAAGATTTTCATAACAAATGAGATTCCTACAAACATTTATCTGAGATTATGTCTGATCCTTTTCTCCCTCCCCTGTTTGAGAGACACCTGCTAAACTCAGGTGATCATTCATACTCTATTCATACAGTCTGCATATTAATGAATTGCTGATCATTAAAGGCTTTTGTTATACATGTTTGGGGCTATTGATGTTGATTTGGCATTCATATTGATGGCCAGGTATCCAGACAAGCTCTTGTTCTACAGCCATGGCCATTCATATTGATGTCTGGCCATTCCAATCTCAACGATACACACACACACACACACACACACACACACACACACACACACACACACACACACGCACACTAACTTTTAAGCATTTCTCTTATAAAAACAAACAGGCAATAAAACCAATAAAATCGTATAAAACTATAAAGGGAGATATAACTTACAGATGTAAAATCGCATCTCCATGCAGATCTCCTAGTCTCTGTTGTTACTCCGCCCCCAAAAATATTTTCCACATTGCTGCTTTTTTGCAAATCTCAGATAAAACAACTTTTTTTATTGTCCTTGTTTCTTTGTTTTTTTTTTGTCAACAAAGTCCAGTTACCACGAGCTATAAACAGCTGTTTGTGTTGACCTGAGAGCTGCATCACTTCCTGGTTTGTCACTATGCACGTGCTACTTCCGGCAGTAAGAGTTTGTAAATTGTAATAAAACTAAGACTCATACAAGTGGAGAATAAAATCCTCACATATATCGTTACAATCCTGCACTTATTGGCTACATTTGCCATTTTTATTATTATTTTTTTTGTGGTCTCAACCATTTTTAACACTATTTTCTACCAGCCATAGTTGGGTTTTTTTTACCAGCAAGATGTCGTTTTTTTATGTGAAAGTTATTCGGAATTATAATAATGTAAGTAGTGCAGTTTTTTATGCATGTTGTTATTGTGTACTGCTCCATTGAAAAACAGAGATCTGAAATCACTGCTTGAGACTTAAAGCTTTAGAATGATGTATAGTTAGTCATGGTTACTCTTCTCCATTTTTATTTAATCTATTGCTAAATATCAACACATGAGAACAATGGGCTATTTGTTGCGCTCACGCAAAGGGTTAACTTTTAATACTTGTATAAAATCTTCCAAAATCCCCGATATTTATGTCTTCAAGGTGGAGGAGTTTTTCCAGTACCAGACCAGGCAGCATTATATCATCTTATTTTCAATTCCAGGAGACAGAGAAAAAGACTGTGGAACCTGTTGTGCTTCTGTGATAACATCAGAGCTTAACAGGATTCAGTCCACGATCACAAAGCTACCTGAAACTATGTTCAAGCAATGTTTGGGTGATTTTGGATTTAGCAAAATACATTTCTGATTCAGAACATTTGCTAATAGTAGCTTTCATTAGACAAAGCTCAAAATCTGGACTGGTGCAAACAATCAGTACCTACTGAGCTGATCTGCATGCTGTCTTCCAAATGATGTGTGAAAATCTCTGTGGTTGGGACAACAATACATTGATGACGACTGCAGGTAATTATCTGTGGCTGTCAAAAGCAGCAACCGACTTTCTCCTAATGGCCTATCAGGGCATTTCCAATCAACTTGTTAGCATGTACCTCCGCTTTCAGACTCTCAGCTGAAAATCACCTACCTAAATGTAAATGTGAACAGTTCCTGACCAAAGTGTTCTACATACACAATTTAGATACATTTGGAAAGAAGATACTCTGACCCAGCCATTAGTGTTGCAGAAGTAGGTGCACCCTTTTAGTGCAGGTCTCAACCCCGGATACATGTGGAGGGTTGCGTTATGAAGGACATCCAGTGTAAAACATTTGCCAAATCAAACATGCAGATCACGAATCAGAATTTCATACCGGATCGTTTGAGGCCCGGGTTACCAACGACCACCACAGGTATCGTTAGCCAACAGGGTACTGGTGGAAATTGGACTACGGTTGGCCGAAGGAGGAGAAGGAGAGAAGGAAGACGTCTACAGAGGCAGCGGAAAAAGAAGAAGTGGAGGAGAGTGGAGGTTCGGGTTGGTACTTTAAATGTTGGTACTATGACTGGTAAAGGGAGAGAGGGAGCTGATATGATGGAGAGGAGAAGGGTAAATATGTTGTGGATATGTTGAGTTTAGGAGAATAAGACCAGGGACACTGGAGGTGTTTAAACTGTTCTATCATGGTGTAGATGGAAAGAGAAATGTTGGTACTGTAAGAATTACAGACTGCCTCAATCCAGATTCCACCCCACACTATATCAAATTCAGCAAGGTCCCCTGGTGGTCTAGTGGTTAAGATGCAGCGCTCCCACCGCTGCGACCCGGGTTTGATTCCCGGTCAGGGAACCATCCCCAGCCACTTTCAGTGCCGGTCCCAAGCCCGGATAAATTGGGGAGGGTTGCGTTAGGAAGGGCATCCAGCGTAAAACATATGCCAAATTAAACGTGCGGAGGATCCACTGTGGCGACCCCTAACGGGAGAAGCCGAAATAAAGTTTTTACTATATCAAATTCAGCTCATCCTCAAAACGGCAAAAAATTGATAAAAAGTATTTATGTAGTTTGATGTAGAATTTCAGTTGTATCAATCTTAATCAAAGTCTGGGAGAGGCAGCAAGCATTCAAGGACTATCTCTAACCAAAAGGTGTCTAAGACCAAGATTATCATTTAAACAATACACCTTCCTGACCTGTTGAGGGACCAGCGCCAGCAAAGGTGTGAATATCGGTGATTACCACCTGCTGACCTCCGCCCCGAGAATGGTATCCCCCCGCCTTTTGTTTCCTCATGTATGTCCTATATCTAATTGACATTTAAAAGATAACTCTGGTCTATACTTCAAAGAGAAGAATAATATAAAATATCTGGGCAGAGTTTGCTTGAGGTTCTTTCTGACTCCGATGAACCCAAAGTGCTTCGTGTATTTTGTCACTGCTACGCTGCTATAAACTTATTTATTACAATCTTTGTTGTCCTCATCATTTTTTCTTACATTACTATGACTGGTAAAGGGAGAGAGGTAGCTGATATGATGGAGATGAGAAAGGTAGATATATTGTGTGTTTAGGAGACAAAATGGAAAGTGAATAAGACCAGGAATATTGGAGGTGTTTAAACTGTTCTATTATTGGTGTGGATGGAAAGAGAAATGGTGTAGGGGTGATTCTGAAGGAAGAGTACAGTAAGAGTGTAGTGGAGGTGAAGAGAGTTTCTGATAGGGTGATGAAGGTGAAGGGGAGATGATAAATATCATCAGTGCTTATGCTCTGCTTTACTTACAGCGGGTAAAATAAGTATTAAAAATGTCAACAATTTTCTCAGTAAATATATTTCTGAAGGTGCTAGTGACATGAAATCTTTATCAGATGTTGGTAACAACCCATACAATCCACACATACAAAGAAATCAAACCATTCATGTCCATAAATGAAGTTGTGTAATGTTGTGAAACAACACACACAAGAAAAAGTATTAAACACATGAAGACAGGGAGGTGCAAAAAGGAATGAAAAGCCAAGACAGCAGTAGATTAGAAGACAAGACAATTACAAGACAATCAGTAATTAGAATGCAATCCTGCCTATTGTCATTGTAAATTAATATCAGCTGCTTCAGTCCCAAATGATGGCCTGTATAAAGGTGTCCCATTACCAAGGTGTCACACAAGAAACATTTCATGATGGGTAAAAGCCAAGAGCTCTCTCAAGACCTTCACATCCTTACTGTTGCAAACATACTGATTGCATTGGTTACAGAAGGATTTCTGTAATTTTCAAAAGTAATACTAATAAATGATCTTAAAGTGCCAGACAGAAACTAAACAAACTTGCAGTCCACCACTTAATACTTTACATTAAAACAAAACTTCCTCTGGGAGATCACTGGGATACGCATTTGAATATTAGATCTGTTAACTGGTTGCATGTGTAAAACATTACATTACATTACATTAAACATTGTTTACTTTATCAACTGAGTAAAAAGCTGAAGAACAGATCAAATAGGACAATTGATTAAAGATTTGGGGAGAAATTTCGTGTTTCCTTGTAAAAGGATTTTTTAAATAAATAAAGTAGTTTATTGTGATACACTTAAAGTTAATGTATTTTTTATTTTTTAATTTTAAAATACATTATGATGTATCTTTGCCCTGCAAACTACACTGAAAGTTGAGACATTAATAAATTGTACCTTTGATCCAGCAGCAGCAGCAGCAGCAGGAGTGTATGGAGGTTCTCCTAAAGATCTCCGTCTGGACTCTGATTTCATGATCAGAGGTGTAAAGAATCAGGACACTGGAAGAAAAATGCAGAGGTTCATGACTCCAGAATGTCCACTAGCTGTTCCCCGAGCAGCTCAGCTGCTACATTTCACTGTATCTCACCTTTGGGTAAAAATCCGTGAAAGAAGTCTATAGGTACAAACACAGATCACAAAGCAGTGGGCGTGGCCAATGGGCTCGAGTTCTAAATCTGCAAACATCATTGGCTCTGGGATCACTGGGATTTTCTGTCTCTCACTCTTACTGGTGGAGCTGAAACAGGTGCTGAGTTTGGAAACTGTTTGAACCTCTTTTCTGGTTGATGGCTGGTGTGTGGAAGCCACTTCTCCTCAGAAGATTCAACTAAATGGCTGTTGGAGCTGCTATCATGGGCCCTCAACTGCTCAGTTGTATGAATGAAATAATTATAACATAACATAGGGAATTGTTCATTTAGTTATAATTTTTCCTATAAAACTTCATTATAATGAAAGTAATATCTAATAATGTATTAGTAATAATAATAATAATTGTTACAACAGTGTAACAATAACTCAAAAAATATTTTGTTTTGTTTAATAAAAAAATAGTAATTTTGATATGTAATATGTCATACAATAATATAAAATATAATGTTCTATCTGAATGTTTATTTTCCACAGAAATGCCAGTGTTGAAAAACAGCTTCTGGCACTTAAAGGTGTGTAAAGTTTTGATATTTCTGCCTTCAGTGTGTAAGAAAGTACAAGGTGATTATTACTGCATGATTCAGTTCTATTTAATGAGCATATAAATATAAATTATTTTACAGAAGTGAACACCAGACAAAATCTGGAAATCCGAGGCCTGAAGTACACAATCAGTAGCTTCGAGAAAAACATCTGCTTAATCGAGGTACTTTCTTTTGATTACAGATGCAGACGTCATTGAACTGAAGTGAGAATTGTGACTAAATAAAACTAAATGTTATTTTTGTTTTTGAAAACTTTCAAACAGGGAAATGAGTTGAACAAAGGTAACACTGAAATCTCTCTGAGTTTCTGTAGATGTTGATGTAGAAGGTATTTGCTTTGACTGTAATACATTGTTTGTCATTACAGAGAAAAAGTGCTCCTCCACGCAGACTTTTTTATATGTGTTATGTTTACACGAAAGAGTTGTGAAGAGAAGAGTAAATTAAAATGTAGCTTCTATGAGAAAAGTTAATTAAAATTATATGAAGAGGTTTAAGAAATGTGAGATGTTTATAAACCAAAAATTGTGAAAATATATTCCCATAAATGTGTTTTTTTTCCAAGTGTTGCTTTTTGGTTCTAACAATGAAGTAAATGTTTGACTTTGACCTTGAAGTAGTTCACACATCTGTAGAGAGGAGGCAGATGGATAATCCTCTTAACGACTTCTTTTGTGTGTGTGTGCATTATGAGAGCACATTATCAGGTGATTACTGTGTTGATGATAGCTATTAGTGTGAAGGCAGTCTATATGAATAGAGTGTGAATGCTGGCTACATGTACTGTTTGTTTTAGGATCATTATTAGAGCCATCAGGATGTAAAGTTCTGACTATATCAGTGTTAATGCTACATTTCTAAAATTGTCAGGATTTACTGTAATTGGCATTTATAGTTATTTTTTTCTTTATTTTAATGAGGTAATTTGTATGTATTGTATTTTTCTGGTGCTTAAATTAAGTATTTATACATTGTGTAAAATTTATTTTATTATTTTATAATTGAAAAAAAAAACTATACAGTGGTTTATTTAAAGAATAAAATAGTTTTTTTGTAAGCAGCCCAGCTGTAATGGCTTTTGCAATACACATGTACAGTTTCTATCATGTTAATTTATTTTATTCTTTGACATGAACAATAATTGTATAAAATTTATGAATGTTTATAAAATTTATGTTTAAAATGTATTTATATATTATGACCATTTAAATTTGTATCTTTACATTAGTTCATGCACTGTGTATTAACGTGAATAAGGATATGAGAACAATATATGTACCAAACTAAAACTAAACCTTTAAACTGTGGGTGAAATAAGCAGTTTTAGTTATAAATTAACAGTTTAGGCATAAACGTAAGTGGTGAAAAGGTTATTGTTATTAGGGGAACATTTTTTTAAACAATTTTGCGTTTTAATTGAATTTTTAATGAGATGTATTGTATTGTTTTATTATTTAGAGCAATATATATTACTGTGTTTTGTAAAAACCTTATATTAAATATTATTCAAAATTATTTTCAGTAAACAGGAATATATTTAATTATGTTGAGGAATTTGAGAAATATATAGACAATATCAATAAGATAAAAAAAAAAAAGTGTGTGTAAAGTGCCATAAAAAAAGAAAAATAAAGTATAAATGTTAATATATAACACATAAATGTATGAGGCCTACCTAGTTATATATTGATTTATTGTTTGTTTTTGTTTTGTTTGTTTACTTGAGTATGTGAACAGAAATGTATCAAAAAGGAAAAAATATAAAAAACACAAGAGCTCTGATGAAACAACATCTTATACCAACAGTAGAAAGTAGCATATGATAAATAAATAAATAAACAAATAAATAAATAAAAAGAAAGAGAAACTCATGATAGATTTATTTAAGGTAAAGTTTGTAATAAGTTACAGAAGGCTGATCATAAAAAAGTGAAAGAAATATATAATATATATATAGAGGAGGAGGAGGAGGAGGAGAAATATTTTGAGAAATAAGGGTGTGGTGTGAATGTGGGTGTGGTGTGAATGTGGGTGTGGTGGGACCACCCACATTTTGATGATGTCATGCTGCTGTTAAAAAGCAGGTTTTAGTACAGTGTGTTGGTACAGTTTTACACAGGTCATCTGTGAAAGAAGGCGATCTGAGACAAGTGTATTGAACTATTGTTTATTCTACTGCATCCATTTGTGACATTTCAAGGAACAGCTTTAGTGTGGTAAGTGGTAAAGTATTTGTTTTAAAAAGGCAAATATAAAAATATTTATTTTTTACAGTGTTGTGATTAATAGAAAATTATACACATTGTTGCTGAGTTTTTGTATTTAATGGTCAATTAGAGTTCTTTAAATTAAATATATATATTTTTATTTTTATTTTTATTTTTTTTTGTATACAGCTTGATTCATTCTAAGTGTTTTGGGAGGAGATAGAAGAGTTCATAGAAGTTAAGAAAAACATGATGTTCTAGTGTAAATTTTCTTATTTTGATGAGTATAGGACTGTTGTGGAGATTAATATAGTGTGAATATTATAGATATAAATATAAATGTAGATAAATATAGAAAAATATAGTAGTGTAAATATAATGTATAGACAGTGTGCCTGTTATAAAAAGCAATTATAAATGACAAGCTGAAATAGAAAAATAGGTATAGTGTTATTAAGATCTTAGTGCAAAAAAAGGATAAATATGGTGTTATTTAATGACTAAATTAAGGGGGGGGGGGCAATGGTTATTTTTATCAGGTAAGAATCCATTCATTCTATTATGTTGTAGTGTGGAACATTTAATAGTTTGGGAAGTATTGCAATTAAGACTCGTAATGACTTTGTGTTGTGTTTTGCAAGAAGTACAAGAGAAATATGTGCATGAGGTAGATTTAAAGTGTAGAAAATTGTTTGGGGTGCAGTCATTTTATGAAGCAAGGTTCTTTTTTTCTCATCGTACATTAAAGTGATATGTGTTTTCTATATTTAATTTTAGTTTTTTTCAAATGCATTTGTGTAAACATTATTAAAGGAAAAGGGATAAATTGCGTCTTGTAACTTTCTGGATATGTGTAGCATAGGTATCTATAAAATACATATAATATTCTATATTATTACAAAAGCAATGTTTTAGGAATGCTGGAGTTAAAGTTATAAATATACTTTATGTCTGAAATAAAAGGGGTGTGACTTTGTGGTTAGGGGTGTATTTTAGGTGTGTGAGACTCTTTATTGTAATGGCCTTTTAAGGATAAGTTTGTCATAGTGAACTGGTGGTGGCGCTGTTCAGTGCATTGTAGCTGCAGTAAAGCGTGCATCACAATACAGTAAGAGCTAAATATTTTGTGTCATGTTTAATGAGTGTAAAGGATTTGTTTCTTTGTTGATTTTGTAGTGAGATATTTATAAATGCATTATATGTGTTTTGTTGTTGCAGGAAAATGGCATTTACAAGTCCGTCCAATATTCCACGTGTGGAAGGGGAAGAGTTTGTGTTATTAAGAGATCAGTTTTGCTCATTAGCAGTGAGTATTATGCATTTTATATTGTGTTAAATATATTGGTGTAGTCTTAATGGTGGTACAAGGGCATGTATTAAAATATGAAGTAAAAGTTTTTTTGTGTAGTATTCAGTGTTGGATGAGGATGTTACGAGACAAGGAGTTCATCAGGAGTTGACAGAGCTTGGTGTAAAAGTGATGAGAAAATTTGCTGAGTTGGATGCTGAGGAAAAATATCTACAGAAAGAGTTGGCTGAGGTACACGGAGAATTGGAGAAGTTGAAATGAGACCTAGAAGTTACAAAGGCTGCTCTGGATTTTACAGATGTTTGATGCAAAGTCCAATGTTGTTGCCGCGTTTTAAAATAAAAGTTATTTTTGTAATGTGTCAGATGCTCTCTCTCTCTCTCTCTTTTTGTGGTATGTGTGTGTGTGTGTGTGTATGTGTGTGTGTGTGTGTGTGTGTGTGTGTGTGTGTATCAGGTCAGTCTCTGAGCATACGCACTGAATCACTTGGAATTTACTCGGTCAATAATAAAAACTCTTTGCTATAGTTGTGAGGTGACTGATACACAAAGCCATGGAGCAGTTGGACACTGGGGAGACAATCAGATGAATGAAAGTAGAAAATGTGATAAAACCCTAAAGTTTATTGTGAGATTTGAGTCGTGATCGTTCAGATGCACAGTGTAGCAGCAATGACACAAACTTCACTTCACAACAAGAGCAAAAATACATGAATGAAAAAATGAATGAACTTAAAATTCATCTAATGGAAAAAAAAATCTAATGTTATTTAAACTTGGGAGAAAAAATTTTTACATTCTGTTATTCAATTATCTCATAATGACCACTGGATGTTCTACACGAGTAGCTGCAGCATCGCTTTAATCACTTCTTATTTCAAGAACTCTTACCAAGTGTAATTATTTTACTGTACTGGCAAATCATTTGACTTGTTTCTAGTCTGTAGAGTTTCTTCTTAAATCATGCTTTTATTTATTTATTTCGACGGATATTTTTTGCAGTGGACGCGTCATAATGTGTGCTGTGTGTTTTTATCCCTGACCATCGAGCACCATAGAGTGAATAAAAATCTATTAATATTTTTCATTCATACAATTCATACAAGATGATTCATGCAAATCAACACAATTCATTTTAGAATTGTATTAATAGTGTAAAGAGTAAAGTTTGAAGTCATCGAGGATGTAACACGACTTTAAAAAAGAGCTGGAATAAATAGAGTGAGAACAGCAGCCGCTGCACAGACTCCAGATCACACACTCTCATACAGTATTTAAAAAGCACTTGTATTCCTCTCAACCGAGAACAGAAAGCTGAGGGTACATTGGGAACAAGTTTCCCAAAACTGTATAGTTGCAATCTGGAAAACATATTGCTGAATCATTATTTCTGCTCATTTATGCTGTGCAGATGATTGTGTGGATCCATAGGGTAGTGGTCGTCACATCTGCTTTACACACAGAAGGTCCTTCCAGTGGAACCAAACATGAGTGAGGTTTATATATTACTCACAAATTGTTACTCAATCCTGGAAATAAATAAACAGTTTTGCGTGTTTCTGCATTGTAGTTGAAACAGAAATGGAGGAAAACACTAGAATCAGAGACTCAAGGGCATGGCTCCACTGGGGCTCGAACCCAGACCTTCCACGTGTAAAGCAGACGTGATGACCGCTACACTATGGAACCTGCTGCTGAGAAAGTTGATGTCCAATGTGCATAAATAGAAACATATCTCTCAAAATTTAACTGGAAAAATATAAATTAAACTTAGAAAATTCACTGACTCAAATGTCACAATCATCTCCACTGTTTTGAGCATCAGCTTTATGAGAGTCTCCTCACTGTTCATGTGACACCCTAAAGTATGTACACATTATGGGTATTGTGATTTTGAAAGAACAAAGTTTGTTTTCTATACCCTGTTTTTCATTTTATATATATTGAATATGTTAAATGTAATTGAAAGCTGAAAAAAAACGCAAAGTTTAAAATGCTGTTTATGTTACATATATTTTATATGTTCAATTTCATGGAGAGCTGAAAACTGCAACGTTTAAAATGTTGTCTATTGCTGAGAAGGATCGGGACTCTTATTTTGAAAATAAACTGAGGATTTGCATGAAGGAGCAGTATCGCACAGGTGCTCTCACAATTGCTGGGGATTGTGTGCGACACAGACACGTTTGCTCCTGTCTCCTTATTTATTCCTGTTTTTACAGGGACTTTTTAATCTGCTCACACGGCCTTTTGCACGGGGCCTGTAACATTCACATAAGGCTACATAACCCTTACAGAGAGACTGCAGGAGTTCATGTCTCATAGACTGTTTTTCTGCCTCGATCTTGTCCAAAATCACAGACAGAAACGTCTCTGCTAAGGACTAAAAAATACAAAAGAAAAGGATCATCTAATATCCAACTAAATCAAACATGTACTCAAATCATGTATATAAACAAACATTAAGGAGTTAAGACTTGACTGTAGACCAGGTTTAGGAAAACTATTAGACTTCGTTTAAACCAAAACCTGGAGTAAACGTTTTTACACCACAAACCATATCTACTGTTTATTTTAAGAACATCAGGGCACTGAATTAATTTTTACAAATGAGAAAACTCAAATCCACAGCTTAACAATAAAGTGGTTTGAATTTTGTGCACACTAAATAAAACAGAAGATAATAACTGACCTTGTTTACACAAAACACAGATGTGACCGATTTTTCCTCATCTGTCAGACCAGGAAGTTTACAACTCCCTTTAAGTAGTGCAGAAACCCAGTTAGTAGATAATAAATCATAACTGGCATCATGAAGAGTTTCCACTGCACAAGCGATGAGGGATTGTGTTTTGTTTCATTTCGCACAATAATATTTTCATCAACCGTGCTTCATGCAATCTTTAATAAAACAACTTTTTTTTTACCATCCACTTTTTCTTTTCTTTTTTATTTCTTGTAAACAAAGCTCAGTTATCACGAGCTGGAAAGAGCTGCATTCCACTTCCTGCCAGGTGTGTCACAGTGCACGTCACGCACTCTTTCACCACTAAGAGCTTCTAAAGATGAATAAAACTAAGAACTCGCCCACACGGGGAATAAAAACCTCCCATGTGTCGTTAAAATCCTGCACTCATTGCTACATTTTCTATGGAACATGTTGTTTCCACACTGCTACTGGCTGAAATAAAAGATTGGAACTGAAGTGGTGCAAAGCAAACGTCACCACAAACACTGCAGTGTTCAGTTGTATCACGATAAGATTCTACCTGTCTTTGTCTTTTTTTAGTGGTTACTCTCATTTGTTTATTAACACTATATTCTACCAGCCATGTTTATTTTTTACCACCAAGATGTCATTCTTTATGCGAAAGTTACTCTAAAACAGATACAAGAAAAACAAACGAAAGACCAAAAATGCTCTACAGTATGTTGTTCAGTGGAACCTTTTCTTTCCAAATAAACAGGAATTAGCAGCAATTGTGCGTTTGGATGTGTTTGTGACTCGTTATTACAATTATAGTGTAAAACAGTTTTTTATGCATGGTGTTTGTGTGTATGTTTACACAAATTTGGAAATACATTGTTATAAGCTTCTATTGAAAAACAGTGATCTAAAATCGATGCTTGAGGCTTAGACCTTTAGAATGATATATAATTTATCATGATAACTTATACCCCTTTATTTAATCTATTGTTAACTTACACCAGCAAACAGTGGTTACTTCAGGTGGCTGCTTTTGAACTTTAGGCTCCGCCTCCTCTGGTCAGGCTCTTGCTCTTCATTGGTCTTTTTTCCCCAGGCCTCCATTACAATTACCAGGTGACTCCACCTACATATAGTAGAGAACTAAAACAAAGCCAACACAAGGAGGGTGGAGTAGAAGAAAACAGGCAGACACGTAACAGCGGCGTCCTGGTGCGTGTTAAAAATAAAGTAACTCCGTTACCGTATGGTGCGTTACCTGTTACTTTTATAAATTAATGAATTTGGTTTGAAGTGTAGACTACAGTCTGACCTGTTTACAGCAACGAAACATTGTAGGATTGGTTGATGAACCACAGTAAACACGAAGAAGATGCACTGTGGGCGTGTCTCCGTTTATTCAGGTCTGTGCGGCAGTAATGGCGAGTCGAGGCGAGAGCAAGACGAGTTTCTCAAAGTGGAAATATGCTCATTATTTCACTTTAGTTGAGCATAAAGACAAACATTTTTAGTCTAATGTAAGATGTGTCTTTCTGGTCGAAGTCATATCTTCTGTGATAGCAACACCTCCAGAAGCTCCATGCCTGAGGAGCTAGAAGCTAGAAGCTAACCCGGTGTTCTGTTCTACATTGTTGATAGTTTTCATACTTCAGCTGTGAAAGGAACATGTTTAAGAGCTTAACACAACAGCTTTTATGATGGGAAGTAGGAGAATAATCAGTGGGGGACCAACATGAAGGATAAGGAGGAGATGGTAGAGTTGATGCAGGAATACGGGAGTCATCATAGTCTTCATTGTTGGTCTGTGTCACCTGATGATAAACAGCAGGAAGGTCAGACGAGGCCTGTGTGCCCATATCACATGTAAAAGTATTCTTCACGATGTGAGGAGGCAGACAGGGGTTCTCTGGAACAGCTGGAGTAGAGAGATGTTTAATAAATGGAGCAATCTCAGTGGTGAGGGAGAAGAGCTGAAATTGACGATACTGTAGGTGGAGAACGCTCCTAAGAGCTGTCCCAGAACGTCTGCAAGATGGAGCTGAATAAAAGAAACCAACAGAGATACGATATAAAAGGGTGAAATCACAATGACTAAATATAAAAATGTATATGTTCATGTAGGGACAAAAGTAACAAGATTATAAATCAGGGGTCACCAACCTTTTTGACACCGAGAGCTTCTTCTTGGGTAACGACTAATGTGAAGGGCTACCAGTTTAATACACACTTTTGAAATAAATAAGAATGTGCTCAGTTAATCTTTAATTATGTTATTATTAATAATTAATGATATTTATCTATATCAGGGTGTCAAACTCAATTGCACAGGGAGCCAAACCTCAAAGCACACTTTAGGTCATGGGCCGAACAAGCATTTATTGAACACACTAAAACAATGTTTTTTTAACATGAATATTAATAATAACAGACAGGAAAATTATTCCAGAGTAAATAAAAATTTAACTTTAAATAAATAAAAATATTTTGCTCTCCATAAAAATATATCATCAAAAGATCATTCTGAGAAACCAAGAGCAATTGGAGAAACATGTAGTTCAGCTGAGGGCACTTTGGGTTCTGACTATGAGAAACAGCAGGAACAGAAAGCTGAACCTCTACAAGCCAAAGAGTCGCAGAAAATCTCTGAGGAAACAAGATTTTAAGGTGAGGGAAGAGAAATGAGGATGGAAACCCGAGAGTGACTGGAGGAAGCTGTACAGCTGTTCAGCAATATGACTTCAGCACTAGAGAAAGAAAACCAGAGAAAGAAAAAGAGGAGATCAAGCTGGACATGTCCTCCATATAATAAAGTACAAACATATCAGTGATTATTGTAACTCAATGTTTTTTATTCCTTTAAAATAAATACATATCTTAAATATAGTGTTTGTTTTGTTTCCATTATGAAATTATTATTGGACATCATTTACATTTAACTAAGAATTAAAATCCACATGATAAAATGTTGGGAAAACGGGACAAAAGTAAATAATAATAAAATCAGGGTTCTGTTTAAACCCAATTTTACATGAACAGAAGTTAAAGTAATAAAATAAACAGTTATTGAACAGTATTCACAGCATCAGTTTAAATATTAAATCACAGTAACACAGAGATTAAATCAGTTTACAATACATGAGTTCTTCATGGGTTCATCTGATGCACACAATACTATAAAGTTTAGTTCCAATGCAGCCTCATAACATCATAGTCCAAGTATAACTTTTGACAACTGCAGTTAGTAGAAAAAACATCAGAAAGAACGATTTAAAAGATTCATTTTAATAATTCAGTCCATTCAGTTTGGTCAATTCTGTTCGAAAAGATTCAATTCGACTCCTTAGATTCAGTTCAAGTGACTCGGTTCAAGAGTTCAGTTCGGTCACTTCTATTCAAAACAATGAAGTCGACCGAGACTGAATCCATAGATAGTTCAAGAAATGTCCTTTCAGCAGTCTCTCAAAAAGAAACCAGCAGGTGGTCAGAATGTTCCTACTCTGTTCCTGGGTTAGTTTCAGGGGTTCACCTCAGTCAGCTTCATCTGGTCATTTATGATTCTACAACATTCATATAGTCACTCGGGTCAACTTCCGTATTGTGTGGTCCCTCTGTAATCTGTTCATGCGCAGAGTGTGTGTGTGTGTGTGTGTGTGTGTGTGTGTGAGAGAGAGAGAGAGAGAGAGAGAGAGAGAGAGAGAGAGAGAGAAAAGAGAGAGAGATAGAGAGAAATAGAGATAGAGACATCATGATGTCACGGGCAGAGGGCGGGGCATCTAGGTGTGATGTCACAGTGTGACACGTCTATATAATTTAAAGCGTGCTTTTGTTTCTTATTTGTGAATTTACCAATTGTAAGTAAAGAGACACTAAAATTGACAACCACCAAACAAACAAACAGCAGCAAGAAGCAGCAGCGATTAGCAGCAACTAAAAAAAACATTACAAATCCTCTTCTATTGAACATTTCTTTATACAGGTACCTGGTAAGTCGTCTAAATAATTATGGTAGAATATTGTAGATTATTTAGTAGAAGACTCGAAAAGTACAAAGTCATTATTTAGTGACATTAGCATGGGTAACTAGCCGGCTAGCTAAGTTTAGCTTTTAGAGTTTAACTTTTTATATTAATCCAACAAATGTACCTAATAATTAGTATAGAATCTATTAGACACAATGAAGTAGCTTCATTTAACCTATTTATCCCATATTTTAATCAAACTCATGTAACCTGTTTACTCCAAGTATAATTAACATAATATACTAATAAATAGAGTAGAATAGGGTCAGACTGGGACTACAATTTTAATAATCCTTGCAGCCATGGCATGTTTTATCTGTTGTGGAATTCCTTGTCATTGTTTAGACAATACATACAGCTCCCAGTGTATAAAATTACAGGTGAAGAGTCTTCTACAGAAAACATCTCCACAGATATGGATCAAAACATCTATGTGGATTTGGATGGAGGGATTATGGCCCTAGTCGATCAGAAAAAAATGACTGTAACAAACGTCTCCTTATAACTAAAAGCACTAAACTCTTTCTATGCTCTAATTCTGATTCTTTGATTATATCGTATAAATCATGTTGTTGTTGTGTGTATTTTATGCTGTGTGCAGGAACATGGCGGCTGGTGAACAAAGGTGGCTTCTGCAAGGTATGCGTCTGCATCAAGGCACGTGTGCGCACATCGAAGCATGTGCTGAGGGGTATCACTTCAACTTTGTCACTTTTAGAGGTCCCTGCTATGCTTGTTTTTTACTTGTTCTTCCAAAGCACTGCCTGTGGTGCCTGGAGCAGCCCACCTGTCCTTTAGGTGAACGGTGCTATAATTTACTCCGTAAATGGTTCAGGTTTCCTCCAGAAAAGGACAAATTTGTTTGGGAAACTGATGCGGACCCGTTCAGACCGGTGATGGACATTCTACACCATGCTGACATGTTTTCCACAAATGGAATGTGGCTAGATTCCATCCAGAACTCTGTCCCCGTATCTTTCATGTGCATAGGGCTATTACCCTTGTCCAATCGTTTGGAGTTCCTGCCAGCTCGCTGGTTGCTCCGAGCACTCACAGTTTTCTCTTCACGGAATTCGTCATGCAAAGCACCTTTGTAACGTACTACACCATCACCTTCTGTGGCTGTGTTCTATGGACAACTGAACCAGCGAAACACCGTGATTGTAATTGTCATCCTATCCTTTGTCGCAAATGTCACACAATCGGAACAGACTCTAAGGTATTTTTATCGAGTCTTCCCGGTCTTTCACGATGGGGTGTGGTCTTCACTGAAGTCTCACAGTTCTATATCTGCTCCCCTGCCGCACTGGATCAGACGACTATCAACCATTCCAGTAAAAAAAAGAAAAAAAGAAAAGAAAAAAAAAGGCAAGTGAGTCTGGACATCAAGGACAGGAACTGAAAGCTAAACCTCTCCATGTCCAATAATAATTAATAAAATCAATAAAAATCTAAAATATAAACACTTGTTTATTGAAGTGTTCGACATCATTTAAATCCTGATTCTAAATCAGTGTTTCTCAACTGGAGGATGCTTTTAAACTAAATAATTAAAATCCACATGATAAACTTTTGGGAAAATGTGACAAAAGTAAAATTGCACAATTATTAAAAGATGAAGTTAAACCATGATTTTTGTCTTTCTTTCAAACGCCGTATGACCTCCTCATGGGGCTGTGTCTCGGGGTCATAATGGGGGGAGGGAGGTCAGGAGGAGAGGGAAACTGGTCCTCAGTGCCACATTGTGCAAAACACCACATCCTGTAAAGTTTTGCTTTTTTTTTCAGTTACATGATGCAGTTTGAAGATGTAGATTTTCAGCTTTACTGCACAGTTCTGTGTGTAAAATAAGTCAAAGTAATTTCTTTCCAGGAATTTCTTGAATTCAGATTTTATTGAAATAAAAATAATTTTTATTTTCCTATAACTGCATTTGCATATTTTAAAATAAGGAACATTTAACTTGTTTGAATATTTTTGTAGTTCAAACAGCAGCAATAACACTTAAAGCACTACACTACAGAAACAATATAAAAGAAAGTTTTCTACATTTCTCTAATGCTGTCGAGTGACACAGTTTACAGGCCTAAGAATTTACCACTAGCTTCAAAATCACAACCTTGTTTCTGCCTGGTGTCGAACCAGGGACCTTTCGCGTGTGAGGCGAACGTGATGACCACTACACTACAGAAACTACCACAGGGAAAAGCTTCTTGGTCACTGTTTGCACTTTTACATACATTCGCAGTTGCAGTAGAGCAGGAGAATGAACCAGTTTGCTGAGAAGTTCAAAACAACCAACGTTCTTCTAGCATGGATTCATTCGGCGATGTTCGCCCCTGCCAGCGCGGCGTTGGTGGTATAGTGGTGAGCATAGCTGCCTTCCAAGCAGTTGACCCGGGTTCGATTCCCAGCCAACGCAAAACCTTTAGTCATTATGTTCAGTTGCCAAAGTAACAACCTCTAAGCAGTCTTGCTTTTATTTGCTTCCCTTGAACACTTGGCGTTTGTGTATTAGATGGACCCGCCTGTCATCATAGACACCGGCAAAACATTTCAAAATCACTTGGCTTCTTCTTCTTATTATTATTATTATTATCCAACTCTTTTTTATTAATGCATTCAAACAGAAAGACACTCAGGCGAGAAAGACAATGGAACTGTGGTTAATTTAGTCCAACAACAAGAAATTGGTCTCTCTCTTTCTAAGTTATACATATAATTACACTCATGAATGTGAGCATCAAGAACAGGAGAAAGAAAGAAAATAAATAAATAAATAAAACAAAATAAAAGATTTGCACCTAAGTACATTAACACTCTCAAAGATATATGTTTTCCTTTCTCCTTTCTACATCTACCAAGAAGTCAGGGACAAGGGGAAGAGCTCAAAAAGGCTAAACAAAGAGAACAGGATTTTATTTTCCTCTTTCTCTTAAATATGATAAGAATGGTTGCCAGGTGGTGTAAAACTTTTCCGTAACACCAAGTAATGTAAATCTGATCTTTTCTATTTGAATAAACTGAGACAGGTCATGTATCTAATAAGAAGAACTGGGTGGGTGAGGATTCTTCCAGTTCAGTAATATAAGTCTCTTTGCTACTATTAAACAAAAGGCGAGCATGTTTGATTGTAAGGATGACAAGGAGGGATTTGTGGGGTTGAGTCCAAATAATGATATATGGGGACATGGTTTAATATCTAAAATGAAGTATTCAGAGATTGATTTAAAAATTGATGTCCAGAAAGAGGTCAAGGCTGGGCAAAGCCAAAAAGTATGATAAAGAGTAGCCGGAGCCGCCGACACCGATCACAAGATGGATCCAAACCAGGGTTAATTTTATATAGTTTGGTCTTTGTCCAATACACTCTATGCAATGATTTAAACTGTATTAACGAATGACGGGCGTATATAGAGGAGGATGTACACGACCAAGGGCCTTGGACCATTCCTCATCCGTGAAATTATAATTAAGGTCCGATTCCCAGTTACTCTTTATTTAGAAAGCGATGAAGATTGAACAACGAATAAAAAAATAGTTTTATAAATATTAGAGACAGTACCCTTACAAAGTTTTGTTTCTAAAACTCGATCAATCTCTTGTTTAGGAGGTGGGTGCAGGAAATGAGAGGATGTGTTCCTTACAAAATCACGAATTTGGTGATATCAGAAAAAATGAGTTTTAGGGAGGTTGAATTTTTCTGACAGGTAGGAAAAAGTGACAAATGTATTCTCCTGAAAAAGATCATTAATGTTTACAATGCCCCTTCTAAACCCCAGTGCAAAGGTCCTTTCAACTTTTAATAGCCATGAATCTGAAGGTTTGAACTTTTGCTGTCTTACAGGCTTCTGATGTGCTGCTCAAAGAAAATCTAGAGCTCTCAAAATGTCTACCTTTGTTTATGAGGGAAAAATCTGGAAACTTCCTGAAGTCTTGCCTGGTAAGTGTGTTATCAGTGTGTTATAGTCATATTTTCTCATACTTGAGGTACAGATTCTGTAAAGAGAAAACTGTTCCAGCACAAATGAAGTGATACACTATATCGCCAAAAGTATTGGGACACCCCCTGAACAGGTTTGATTATTTTTATATTTATTATAGTAACAAAACACACAAAAATGGTAAATGATTTTATATTTTATTATTTTTTACATTTTCTTTGATCTTGAATCATTGGACATGAAGAGGTTCAACATTGGGTTCCTCTCATATTTCTCTGATGCTCTGCACATTTCTTCTCTTTCTCACACTGATTTAGAGAATCCTGGAGCTCCATGCTGGTTTTGTTCCAAAGTGACTCCAGCTGAGCAACTGCAATTTCCTGATTTCATATTTTTTTGTATGTTTGTCACACGTTAATGTTTCAGATCATCAACCTCATTTAAATATTAGTAACAATAACACAAGTGAACATGCAGTTTTTAAATGGTCTCTTTCTCATTGTGGAGTCATGAACACTGACTTTAACTGAGGCAAGTGAGGCCTGCAGTTCTTTGGATGTTGTTGTGGGGTCTTTTGTGACCTCTTGGATGAGTCAACCTTGTGCTCTTGGGGTAATTCTGGTCACCTGGTCACTCCTGGGAAGATCCTCCACTGTTCCATGTTTTTGTCATGTGTGAATAATTTCTCTCACTGTGGTTCGCTGGAGTCCCAAAGCTTTAGAAATGGCTTTATAACCTTTTCCAGACTGATAGATCTCCATTACTTTCTTTCTCATTTGTTTCTGAATTTCTTTGGATCTCAGCATGATGTCTAGATTTTGAGGATCTTTTGGTCGACTTCACTTTGTCAGGCAGGTCCTATTTAAGAGATTTCTTGATTGTAAACAGGTGTGGCAGTAATCAGGTCTGTGTGGTGACAGAAATTGAACTCAGGTGTGATAAACCACAGTTTTAACAGGGGGGCAAACACTTTTTTACACAGGGCCATGTAGATTTGGATTTTGTTTCCCCTCAATAATAAAAACCTTCATTTAAAATCTGCATGTCGTGTTCACTTGTGTATCTTTTACTAATATTTAAATTAGTTTGACGATCTGAAACATTAAAGTGTGACAAACATGCAAATAAATATACACAGTGGTGTGAAAAAGTGTTTGCCCCCTTTCCTGATTTCATACTACTACAAAAGTATGTACTTGATATACTAGGCTATTTTTTTTTTCTTTCTTTGTCTTCCCCATTTAGTTGAATCTTCTGAGGAGAAGTGGGTTCCACACACCAGCCATCAACCAGAAAAGAGGTTCAAGCAGTCTCCAAACTCAGCACCTGTTTCAACTCTATCAGTAAGAGTGAGAGACAGAAAATCCCAGTCTTCACTGGTTGTATCCCCCAACACACCTGAAGAGAGGTGGAATCAGGATTTTACACCCCAGCCAGTCTGTAGACCATCTGTCATAGCACTTGTTGATGAGAAGATGTTGGGAACGGGCTACAAACTGTTCGTTGACGACTTCTACACAAGTCCAGCACTGTTTAGTGATCTCCTAAAAAAATAACATCTGAGCATGTGGGAAATTTCAGTCCACGAACCCTCAAACCATCACCAACAAGCTTCTGAAAAAAGCTCCTCGAGGCCTCATCACTGGCTGAGAGAAGAGGATGTGCTGTTTGTAGAATGGAAGGATAAAAGGAAGCTCCAGATGTGCTCCATCATTCACAGAGGCACTGAAGGAAGCATTGTGCTACTTTTATTTTCATTACTTTCTTCTTCTTCTGTTTATCTAATGTTCAAATACCAGTTTTATGCTTATTGTGTGAATTTTATTATTCCCAGTACATTTGGTTATCAGGCTGCTTTTCCTCAAACAGACGGAGGGAGAAAAGGACTACACACAGTCTCAGAATAATGTTTATAGGAATCTCCTTTTTATTGTATTTTCTCCAAGTTAAAATATAAACTTATTACACATGTGACTTTTAACCCGTCACTATTCTGGATTGTTTCAGGACCGAATTCATGTGTTTATATATAAAAACTAATGTTTTATGAAGTACACATTTTTTTTTAAGGATCTTCAGCATCTATGGCTGATGTAAAGCCCAAAGTGTGTTCTTTCAAAAGAGATGTAATCTGAAGCATATAGTTTTACAATGAATACAATAAACAGCATTTTGCCTAAAATACTCACATACAGGTTTTATAATAATCCCAAATTAAACTAGAATTTTTTTTTTACAACTTCTGCCTCTTTATAGAAAAAGTAGCTAAAAATGCAACACTCGTTTAAAACAAAACCAATATTGAAACATTAATTCCAGCTCATAAATCCTATAAAACATGCAGCATTAAACATGAACTTCCAGCAGATGAACATCTCATAATACTGTCTGGAAGTGAGATATGTACAGGTTGTTTTTACTCCATACACATGAACTTACTTTGATCAGAAACACAATCATACTCCAAATCAATTAATCAATAAAGTCAATAAAAGAATCCCAAACTGCTGTGTCTTGTCCTCGCTATTAATGACGTCATTAGAGCTCCACTACTTCTAATGACCTGCTGTGACAGTGAGCTCTAATACACATCACACTGCCACCTACTGGTCATTTATGATTCTGCAACATTCATAGAGTCACTCCGGTCAACTTCCGGTTCTCAACTCGGATTCACTCGCTTTATACACAGTTTACAGCCGTTTTTATCTTATTTATGACTGTAATATCGCTCTTCTCTCAGGAACAACAGAAAAGCTGTGAAGACATGACATTTTATCCGCTCTTTAGCTCTGTAATGTGCGCATGCGCATAGTGTCAGGTTAAAAGAGACCGGGTTACGTCACAGACGGAGGGCGGGGCATCTCCTTGTGACGTCACAGTAAGGCAACGTCTACAATTGGAATCGCGTCTCTGTTTCTCTCATTTCCGAGGTTTTTGTGTGTGAGTAAAGAGGCATAAACATGGAGCTCTTCAGAAGGTTGAGAGAGTTTTTTCAAACCAGAAGAACGAAGAAAACTAAGCAGATTGCTGAAATGAAGGAGAAGCTGGAACACATGGAGAAAGTAGTGAAGGACTTGGATGCATTTTCTCTTCTAATGATAGAGAAGATAACAGAAGAGAAAGAAGAGAAAGCAATTCTGCTACAGACGGTGCAAAAGCTGGAGGCTACTTTGGCTTCTGAGCGAAAGCAGCAGGAACAGGACATAACTGAGAGAAGCCAGAGCTGGGCGAGAGAACAAAAACAACTGGAGGAACGTGTTGCTCAGCTTGAGTTTATTTTGGAGCAGACCACCATGGAGCTCCAGTCTTCCCTGAAAATCCATGAGGAACTGGAGAAAACTGTAGATTGTGAGAGAGAGAGCTGGACGAGAGAACAAACGAAAGTGGAGGAACATGTTGCTCAGCTTGAGGTCACTTTGGAACAGACCTCCATGGAGCTCCAGTCTTCCCTGAAAATCCATGAGGAACTGGAGAAAACTGTAGAAGGTGAGAGAGAGAGCTGGAAGAGAGAACAAACGAAAGTGGAGGAACCTGTTGCTCAGCTTGAGGTCACTTTGGAACAGACCACCATGGAGCTCCAGGATACTCAGAATCACTGTGAGAAAGTAAAAAATAGTGCAGAGCAGGAGAGAGATCATTTGATCAGAGACAAAGAGCGACTGGAGGAACGTGTTGCTCAGTTTGAGTCCACGTTGGATTTTAAAGAAAAACAAGAGGACGAAAGAGAGAAAACTAAACTTGACATAGAGGAGAGGAACAACTTACAGCTTCAGACCAACAGGGGGCTCCAGGATACCCAGAATCTCTGTGAGGAAGAAAAGAAGACTTCAGAGAATAAAACAGATCATTATATGAGAGTCCGAGAGCGATGGGAGGAAAGTGTTGCTCAGCTGAGACAAGAAAACATTCAAAAGAAAAGGAGAAATAGAAAAAAAAGAAGACAAGAGAAACAGAGAGTCTGAACACTTTTACTACAGCGAGACACAATAAACACTATTAAATAAATAAAGATTTTGAATTTCAATCATGTCTAATGTCTCTTCATCACAGAGAGCATTCAATGATGGCATTTTATTTCTTGAAATCCACTTTAGTAAAGTCAGTGATGTTTGATGTCCTTAAAGAAAAGGAATTTAACAGAAACTGAAGTTGAGGTATTTTCTTGCAGCTTTAGTGCTTTGTTCATTTGAGCTCTGAAAGCAATATAGCTGACAGTTAATGTGGGCAGAACCTGATTCACTTAAACATCTGTACTTTATAATTAATCACATGGATTGGCACAAGAAAGTGGATGATCTTTCAGCAGTTATTCTGACAGGGTTAACACTGATCCTGATTATTGGTCTTTTATTACCCATAAGGCAGTGATTTTTAACCTTTTTTGAGGCATGACTCATTGTTTACATGAAGAAAACACAGTGCATGTAGGGGTACGGTCTCAGGAGCCCTGCAGTAAGTGTGCTGTGTGCATGTGATTGATGAATGTGCAGGTAGAAATTCAACTGAAACTGCATTCAATCTGGTTGATTATCAAACAAGTTTTTTTTAACTACATTTAAGTTCCCTGTTATAGGATAACTTGCAATTTCGTAAATTCCAACTTTATTTTCATTAATTCCTGTTAATACCTAAATATTCCTGATAATTCATATGGGAAGTTTCCAGTCTTGAAAATTCCTGCAACCACATTCCTGGGAAATACATGAGCTGTTCCTTGGTCTTGGGCACAGGGATATTTTGCCTGCCTTTTTTTTCTTTTAAGTTTTACATTGTTCTGATATCAGATGCCCCAAGAAATTGCAGTTTAGACACAGAAGCTTTGTGTATGTGAGGATCCTCTATAATTATTTGGAGAAAGAGTCTGGTGTCATTATGCCATGGCTTGGGAAGTCGGGATGTTGTTAATAAATGTGAACTGATTTAATGTCATACAGTGTGTCTGTGTTCTACATTACAGTGGGTCTGAGGTTCGGGTCCCAGCGTGTTGTTTCCTTACACTCTTTTATCCAGGGCCCAAAATCTTTCCACTGATCTCTCACACATTTAAAAAGTGATCTATGCAGAGCTGAACATCTCACCATGAATGATGAACAACCTCATGCATAATTTTCTTTTTCCCCCTCTTCTATTTGTTTAAATTTTATTTAAGCATACAATACAATACAATACAATACAATACAATACAGGTGTGAATCTACCTGTCATGAGGAGTTTATTGGAGAGTGTATTTGTAAATTATCTGCTAGGTGGCAGTAGTGGCACACTCACTGGTAAGCTGTAGAACAGGGGTCACCTACGGTGGCTGAGAAGTGCAAAACAGATTAACAAATCGAAACAAAATAACAAATCCGAAAACACAAGTCAGACAAACTGGAAAATGTAGGTATAGTTTGTGATTGTAAACTTACCGATCATTGGACAAGACACCTGTCAGTCAAGATATACAGGTGAAAGACAGGTGTCTTCTCCAATGATTGATAAGTTTCCATTCACAAACTATACCTACCTTTCCGGTTTGTCTGACTTGTCGCTGTGTTTTCGGATTTGTTAATGTGTTTCGTTCAACGATTCAGACAAACTGGAAAAGGTAGGTATAGTTTTGTTTCCTTTGCAGACTTTCCTGAAGCCCCTAAATTAATAATGGTCATAGTGACATTGGTAACATTGCATTAATGTTATAAATCTGATACCATTAGAGGGCACTCTCGTGCTGCATGTGGGTGTGTTTGCAGTGTGCAGAGTAAACGAGTAAAAAACGCTGAGCAGCATGTCTCCGGTTCTTTCTGCGCATGCTCCGAACTTAATGGATAATATGTGTTTTATAGCATAATGATGCAAACATAACAGTATTTACATTCATCACATTACTGTGCTGGAAAACAATACAAATTAAATAAAAAAGAAGAAAAAGTGTAAAAGAAGAAAAGCGGGACAAAGACAGAGGTAATGTGATGTAATGAATGGCGATGATCATATAAATAAACTCAGTTTAGTAAAAGTTTGTGAACAAACTTTATATGGTCCAGTTTTAAAGTTTATTCTAAAAGTTATAAATAGTGTAATAAGTGGACAAGAAATATGAGTCAGTTCATGTCACACAGATTTATTAGTTTTTTTTTTTATCTCAATTCAGTGTCATTACAAAATAGGTTTAAATTTGTAGAGATTTTATTTGGCCAAACATATCGGACAAAAGAAATCAGCAACATATATTGGTCATCGTGTATCAGTCGACCTCTAGGTGTGAGTTTAAATGATATGCTCAGTTGTATGTATGAGATAATTGTAGTCTCTCTGCGTCTCTCAGAGAGACAGAGACTGTCTGGACGGTGAGACGCCACTAAGCGTTAATATTATAATAATTACACTGATCTATTAGAGACGCTTATGAGAAAAGTCCGAATCAAATCCACTCACAAGTGCAGCAGATTCATGTGATGTGAAATAATGTCCTAATGGCAGCAGCATTATACAGTCATATATATATTTCTATAAAAGAGCTCTGATACAGATTTCAGTCATTAAGAAGAACATCTTCAGAGGGTTTTTCTCGTCCTGGTATCATAAGTGTAGATAAACATGGTTGTGTTTAATTGACAGCCCTGATGAAGTCTGATGACCTGAAGAGGGTGGAGCTGAGACTTCAGACAGCAGACGGACTTCTGAGGAGGAACATCAGCACCACATGAGAGGTTAGAGTCACCCAACCTGTAATTAATCCTGGAGGAATTAAGTGTGATTAGAGAGATAGTGATTTAAATGTGTGTGTGTGTGTGTGTGTGTGTGTGTGTGTGTGTGTGTGTGTGTGTGTGTATCAGGTGAGTATTAGGTGAGTGTACAGTTCAGTGAAGTGCTGATACACCTTCATGGCAGACTTCTGTCTTCAACACACTGTAACGCATTACTTTTAAAAATAAAGTAACTCTGTTACCGTTACCGTATGGTGCGTTACCTGTTACTTTTTAAATGAATGAATTTGGGCTGAAGTGTAGACTACAGTCTACTTGCTTACAGCAGCGACACATTGTAGGATTGGAGATGAACCACTGTAAACAGGAAGAAGACGCACTGTGGCGTGTCTCTGTTTATTCAGGTCTGTGCGGCAGTAATGGCGAGTCGAGGCGAGAGCAAGACGAGTTTCTCAAAGTGGAAAAATGCTCATTATTTCACTTTAGTTGAGTAAAGACAAAAAATTTTTGTCTAATGTAAGCTGTGTCTTTCTGGTTTGAAGGTCGTATCTACTGCGATAGCAACACCTCCAGAACTCCATGCCTAGGAGCTAGAAGCTAGAAGCTAACCCGGTTCTGTTCTACATTGTTGATAGTTTTCATACTCAGCTGTAAAGGAACATGTTTAAGAGCTCAACACAACAGCTTTTATGATGCAGAAGCCACTTTAGTTTTTGATTGTGAATATATATTCAGCTTGTTTGTTATTATTTCAGAAATGCTTGTATATATATTCAGTTTGTGCTCTGACTTTAATAAAATAGTGTTTAAAAATGACTTTGTGTTTAAGTCATATTGTTTTGTATAAACATAACACATAAAAGGCATTAATGGGAACATTAAAGAAGGTTCTTTAAAAAAGTAACTAAAAAGTTAGTTTTAACAGTAACGCATTACTTTTTGAATGAATTAACTAGTACTGTAATCGTCACTATTTTTAGTAAGCACAACACTGGGGCATGAGTTTGTCCATCTTTTATTCTCCAGACGTTCAACTGTAATCCACGACACGTACATTTTCTGAATTAGACTTTGAGAAACTCAGGTAAAAATTTACTACATGACCACCCACATGAACCACAATAGACTTGTGCATATTTTCCTGTATTTTATTGTCTATTATGGTGTTGTTCTGGTTGTTGTTCTGATCTTTGGATCATGATGTACTAATATACGCAGCACTTCATGTGTTACTGTCTTTTACAATCAACTGCATTAACATAAAGAACAGATCATTAGAAAGAACGTTTTGTGTATGATATTGTGTATTCATGTATTTTTCGCATGGTAGTTTTACATTGCATCACTTTTCAAGCTACTATCTCTTATTATATGTTACTAACGA
>JBCEWE010000791.1:0-25000 GCA_039877035.1 Silurus lanzhouensis
GAGAATAGAGTGAATTCCCTGCACAAATCCGGCACTCAGCACACAAAATCCCTTCAGATTTCTCCATCTTTTATTTACTCTTCCACAGATGTTTCACCCATCACGCCTGCAGAACACAGACGAGGTAACCAATCCAGTGAAAGTGCTGGAGTGCATGTGTTATTTTTACTCTCGGATTTTACTAAGCTCGAGTCTGAGGCCCGGAATAACAAAGACAAATATTTACTTTCTGTGTATATTGACCATTAGGATAAGGTCTGGTACAATCACACACACACACACACACACACACACACACACACACACACACACACACACACACACACACACACACACACAAACGCTGGTAATTGAGTAAACTTTACTGCAGTAACTAAAAAAAAAGTGAGACAGATATGATGCCTGTACGGGGTCTCCTGTCACCCACACTGCTCCTCGTACAGGCATCATAAACAGCTCATTAAGTACATTTAATAATTTATCAATAATTAATAATAATACAGTATTCGGATTAATAAACCACCTGCGATTGTTAAAACCTGAAGCTCCGCCCCCTTTCCTTCATTTAACAAATGAAGGCCTTGCTCCAGGGGCCCAGCAGCGGCAGATTGGTGGAGCTGGGATTTGAACCCACAACCTCCTGATTAACAGTCCACCATCTTAACCCTTGAGTTCCTCTCTCAGCTCTTACAGGTGCAAGTTTTCACATGGTGGGAAGAATTGAGAGCAGTTTTCTAAAAAGCGAAACAAAGAGTGAATCATAAATAAAGGAATTTCCAACAAACAAATAAACATCTAAGATCACATTTCATCATGTTATAGACAGCTGAAGGCCACATTGAGACGGAGTCTTAACATGGGTTAATATTTCTCCACAGCTCATTTTCACGGTCGCATCAATTATTATCTCATGTCACAGTGAATGAAGCTGGTCAGGACTCGGCGTCTGCACCCACCGCCTGGAGAAGTTCCCTCACTCATACACTTCAGAAGGAGAGGTGAGGGGTTGGGTGACGTCTGAACAGTGGTGGACTAAAAGTGTGAAAATCTACTCTAGTCTCACTCGAGTCATATTTTAAAGTGTCTCCACTTTTACTCCATGCTTTTTGTACTTGGTCCACCACTGTTCAGATCAGCATGATTGTTATCATCTCACTCACTCAGCTACCATCAGATTGGGGTTTGATTGATTGGGGGTGGGCATGGTGATGCAGGGTAAAGTGTTTCTACCTACAGCTTCATGATTCCTGAATCGATCAGTGAAGAGATCTGCAGATTCCCTCGTGGTAGTGAGGGTTTTCTTTCTCTCAGCTCTCCTGTTTGTAGGTGCTGTGCTGATTGCTGTTGACCTGTTGACACTCGTTTACAGTTACATACAACCTGGCATTCTAAACACACCACAAATCAAAAAGACACTCTGACAGTAGCTTAGCCAGTGCGCTAAATATAATCTAATATTTACCAAAACAGTCTTCTCCTACACTTACTGATCATTTCCTTTCATTCGTGTACGCAGGTTAGAACCATCAGTGGATCCTCATCAGAGATCAGTAGGGTCATCACCAGGAAGCTGAAAGATAGAAAGAAAATGATGCTTCATGATACAGTGGATAAACAACGGTGTCACCTAGCAAAGCTAGCAGCTAGCAAGACATCCAGCCCTGACACTCAGCCCATTGGGAAACCATGTTTGCTTCAAACAGGCTGCTACTGTAGAGCAAGTTCTGGGCTCAGGGTCCAGGAGATACCCTGTGTGTGTGTGTGTGTGTGTGTGTGTGTGTGTGTGTGTGTGTGTGTGTGTGTGTGTGTGTGTTCTAGAAAGACTACAGGAGGAAAAAAATCACAAAAATTCATTCAAAATCGTATAAATTCCTGACTATGTGGTGTTTCGGTGGCATGGAAGTGAGTGAGTAGTTGTGTAATGAAAACCCACAAATCATGAGGACACGACACATGACAACTCTTGGACTTTTGCTTGAGTGTTGGTTTGTTTATGTGACTTGGGTTTCAGCAAACCACATATCCTGTGTGAGATCTGTTCCTGTTTAAATACAACATTATTCCTTTCCCCGAGGAATGAAATCAGCTCAGAAATATTCAGTCTCTCTCACACACACACACTCACACACACACACACACACACACACACACACACACACACACACACACACACACACACACACATTTGGTGCAAACTAAAATAAGTAACAGCAATACCCTTTGGGGTTGTTACTAAAGCAGAAAGTAAAGATTCTCCAAAGTCTTTATTAATGTGGAACATTTAGAGTGAAGGAGCAGAAGAACCTGTGTACAAACTGGTGTAGGAAGATGTTCTTCTCCCTCAACCAGCTCCATGAAGACACGTGGGGGGGAATGTGACTGTTCCCATTCATCCAAAGAATTCATGCTTTCTGTTCACTCGACCTTCTTTTAAATAAATCGATGGGGAAATCCTTCCTTTCTCCAGTAATAATCGTGTTGTAGGTGGTGGCAGCAGGGGCGTGGCAGCAGGGCGTGGCAGTGGGGGCGTGGCCGAGTGTGGGTTTGTGAGTGGAGGTCGAGGCTGGGGGACACCAGCGGTAAGAAGCGCACACCTGTTGGGAACACAGAGAGATACAGAGAGACACAGAGAGATGCAGTGAGACACAGAGAGACACAGAGAGATGCAGAGAGACACAGAGAGATGCAGTGAGACACAGAGAGACACAGAGAGATACAGAGAGACACAGAGAGATACAGAGAGACACAGAGAGATGCAGTGAGACACAGAGAGACACAGAGAGATACAGAGAGACACAGAGAGATGCAGTGAGACACAGAGAGACACAGAGAGATACAGAGAGACACAGAGAGACACAGAGAGAAGTGTGCATGCACGTTTGTGTGAAAAATTGCACAAATCTAATAAAGAAACTGGGTCTATTAAAGCTGGTCGCCGCAACACTGTTCTTCCTCCACCGGAACCGCTCTCTCTCCAACACTGACTATTAAACACTTGCCGGGACGAAATGAGGTGTTAAGGGTGCAGGGAATGAGAATACCAATAGCTTTTTATTCATTCTCTCTCTCTCTCACACACACACACACACACACACACACACACACACACACACACACACACACACACACACACACACACACGGCATTGTTGGCCCTGAAGTTGAGCCTCTTAAGCACGCTACTCATGATCGCTCTGAGGAAAGGGAATGGTGGGAGTTTGGGTTGGCCAGGTTCCAGGTGAACGTTCTCATCACAATTAAGCCCAGAAACATCTAAAGAAAGTGCACAGGAATATACAATAGTTTCATTCATTCATCTGGTCAGGATTGTTGTAGATCTCATGATTGAGGTGGAGATACACCCAATCCCTCTCAGAGCACCATTGGCATGCTCATTCACACCAAGTTAGGAAGGTGGAAGAAACCAGAGAACTGAGAAGAAACCCCCCCCCCCCCAACACACACACACACACACACACACACACACACACACACACACACACACACACACACACACACACACACACCTCCAAACCAAACATTGAGAGAATGTTTGAAAATGCTCACAGGTGTAAAAGATGAGCTCATGGTGGTACCAGGGGGATTTAGAAGCGGTAATCGTTCCAATCATGGTATTCGTATTCAAATGCACAAAAATTTGAAATGATTTCTTCTTATGAAAAATGTTGTAACTTCTCAAAACACTAGGAGAGCGTTCTTCATTATTGAAGTGAGATGAACATTATGTCCTCACTGCTGATGTGCAGAATGGCAGCTTCAGGTCCAGCTGTTGGAACATACATACACAGAACATATCCTTCATCACTGCACACTTCAATACATTATACTGTAATTCATGTAGAACTCTGTAGACTTCTGATTGAAGATATTTATAGGTGGAACTTCCCCAAATCATAACCAAATCCCATTTACATATTTTATTATAGAGGATTATACAGTATACAGACGGTTATAATGAGCTCCACTCTTCTGGAAATATGTTCCACTAGATTTTGTGGAGATTTGTGGAGATTCATTCAGTCACAAGGGTGTTAGTAAAGTGTAGGTGATGTGAGGAAACCTGGGGTGAAGTCAGCGTTTACATTCATCTCCAAAGTGTTCAACAGGGTTTATAGCTTCCACTCCAACCCAGATCTTCATGAAGCTGGCTTTGTTCACAGGGTCATTGTCATGCTGGAACAGGTTTTGGGTCTCCTAGTTCATGCTCCTGCATCCAAAAACATCCTATACAATTGTGTGCCTTTTGTGTTAACAGGTTGTGGAAGAAGTGAATATCGTGAATATTATTCTGCAGGTTTATGTTTATGTTTATGCTCATTATAACCTCATCATGTCTCTTGTACAGTGCACTAAAGTTTCCCACAAAGTCTGAGGCTTTTCATAAACCAGTCTCAGGACAGAAGAATTTGCATGTTCAGGTCGCATGACACACTTTAAGAGAAAGAAATGATATGAGTGTGGAAGCCACTGTTTTGTGATGATTATATGATATAAAAATAAATAAATAAGTGCTTTTTTTTCTATAACAGCATGACCTGCTGTGTGTGTTTTTTAACTCTGGTGCATGATGAGTGATATGAATGAATATCCCTGTAATGGCATGACAAGGACGAAAAGAAGCACCAGAACCATGAATAAATAAAAAAAACTACTTCAACTCATTGTGCCATTAAAAGAGGTGTGGGAGGCTTAGCAGCTCTCAGAGTCTCAGAGGATAAAGATCGTGCGGTAAACAAGTGAAACCATTATGCCTTCATTCACAAGCGTCAGTGTGTTAACTGCCGGAGTATCACTCAACACATCTGAGCTTCTGTCCTCTTTTAATCCTTTCTAAACTGTGTGTACTGCTCCTGTGGTATGAGTGGTATGTCTGTGCTGGTACACCCACGGCTCTGAGACACCAGGACACAAGCCAGGGCTAGCAGCTGAGGCATTATCTCTATACGCATGAGAGGCTGTGACCTTCGCTCCTGTCCACCTGGTGGAATCTTCTGCTGCCAGACAAAACAATTCCCAAACCCCTGAACGAAGACAGAAACGTAGTGCAGCTTACCTACATTTCCCTTTTTCCTATTTATAATCTGTAATGACATCAGGAATTAACACACGTGTCAAAAAAACTTAAGGAAATGAATTAGGAAAGAATGTGTGTGTGTTCAGCATGTACATGATGTCACACTTTACTCTACTGTACTGTTTGTTTGTATAAAAGAAAACTCAAGAGGCAGATTGTTTATATTTTTGTATAGATTTACTGTACATTTATTCTATTTCTCATTTGAGCATTTTCTTCTCTATTTCATCTCAAATGTCTCTTGTGTCATTAATAAAAATGTTCACTATATAAGACCCGGAACTGTATGTTACGATAGTTGCAGGTGTTTATAAACAGTGCATTATTTTAGAACACGTATTCACGGACTTTAAACCACCTGTGTGTCTGAAATCACACCTGAACTTCCAGCCAATCACAATCCAGCTTTCACAGTGACCAGGGGATAAAACCAATGTTTTATTTATAATAATAATTATAGTTTAAGACCATTTCAAAGACAGATTGATTCTCATTCTGAGCATCTTTACCACACGGTTACTTGTTGAGCTGTTGAGTGTTGTGAGTGATGATCTCAGTATCCGGTGTCACCCAGAGGAGAATTCAGGGCCTTTTGAATCTGGTTCCTTTCAAGTAAAAACACCTCATGGAGAGGTGCCTCACTGCTGGTGCCTCTGGGTTCCTCTGGGTTACTCGTTAGTGATTTAAAGCAATAGCCTGATTCCCGTAGTCATTTTTATTTATTTAACAGTGTCTCTCGACTGACGCTCCACACAACACCAAGTGAATTAGACTGAAATTAATAGACGAATAAAGCGGCAAATATTGAACTGATTCTGTCCTGTTGCTCTCAGGCTTTGAGCTCCTAGAACTCTTTACTAAATCCAGTTTGATGTGTATTATGTTCAGTAATTCATCTGATCTTGTGTTATTGTTTTATTCTGGTCCGGATGGTGAGACGAGGTGTGAGGCTTCACTACAGAACGATTACTGGTCCATCCACAGGAAATACAAAGTATATTTAAATATAGGTGTGTCCTGATAATGTGAACATTGCTGAAAGTGTGTGTGTGTGTGTGTGTGTGTGTGTGTGTGTGTGTGTGTGTGTGTGTGTGTGTGTGTGTGTGTGTGTGTGTGCGCGCGTGCGTGCGTGCGTGCGTGCGTGTGTGTGTGCGCGTGTGTGTGTGTGCGCGTGAGGTGCACTACCTGGGTGGCGAGGTTAACATCAGGGCAGACAGACACTGGATTATATGTCCGAAGATGAAAATGAGTTTTGAGAGAGGACATGACGCTGCCAAATCCCCAAACACTGTGGAGAATGAGAGAGCGGGAGAGCGAGAAGACGTTTTTAATGAGAAGGAGACGGTACAAGGAGAATTTAGAAGTTTAAGAGCAATGATGCAATGAAACCGCTGCTCCTACACAGCTACAGACACAGACGTCTGGACAGACAGACTAGCCACAACCATGTAGGCCAAAAAATAAATCAGGCTCAAGACATTGGGAGCTGATGCTTATCTGAGTGTGTGGGGGCACACACATACACATACACACACACACACACACACACACACACACACACACAGTAAATCATCAGTGTGTACATGGACACTAATGACCTGAATACAGACAGCTCACAGTGAAAGACTGCTCTTTTACTCCAGAACACATACGGAGCTCTGCGAGTCACTGCATGCTATAATGATGTAACGAAGTGGTTAAAGATGAGTAATTGACTGGTAATTATAACCAGCGAAAGAAAAGAAACGCAGATAAAGAGAGAGGGAGAGAGAGAGAGAGAGAGAGAGAGAGAGAGAGAGAGAGAGAGAGAGAGAGAGAGAGAGAGGGAAGGGGGAGAGAGAGAGAGAGAGAGAGAGAGAGAGAGAGAGAGAGAGAGAGAGAGAGAGAGAGAGAGAGAGAGAGAGAGAGAGAGAGAGAGAGAGAGAGAGAGAGAGGGAGTGGGAGAGAGAGAGAGAGAGAGAGAGAGAGAGAGGGAATGGGGGGAGAGAGAGAGAGAGAGAGAGAGAGAGAGAGAGAGAGAGAGAGAGAGAAGGGGGAGAGAGAGAGAGAGAGAGAGAGGGAGTGGGAGAGAGAGAGAGAGAGAGAGAGAGAGAGAGAGGGAATGGGAGAGAGAGAGAGAGGGGAATGGGGGAGAGAGAGAGAGAGAGAGAGAGAGAGAGAGAGAGAGAGAGAGAGAGAGAGAGAGAGAGAGTGGAGAGAGAGAGAGAGAGAGAGAGAGAGAGAGAGAGAGAGAGAGAGAGAGAGGGAATGGGGGAGAGAGAGAGAGAGAGAGAGAGAGAGAGAGAGAGAGAGAGAGAGGGAATGGGGGAGAGAGAGAGAGAGAGAGAGAGAGAGAGAGAGAGAGAGAGAGAGAGAGAGAGAGAGAGAGGGAATGGGGGAGAGAGAGAGAGAGAGAGAGAGAGAGAGAGAGAGAGAGAGAGAGAGAGAGAGAGAGAGAGAGAGAGAGAGAGAGAGAGAGAGAGAGAGAGAGAGAGAGAGAGAGAGAGAGAGGGAATGGGGGAGAGAGAGAGAGAGAGAGAGAGAGAGAGAGAGAGAGAGAGAGAGAGAGAGAGAGAGAGAGAGAGATGCTAAAGAGTACAGAACACAATAATTGACTCATGGTAAATCATGCTTCTATAAAAGTTGAGTATGAAGTGAATATTTCTTCTTTGGTGGTCGTAAAAATCTTTCACTGGTCTCGTTTCTGTCATGTGAGGCAGAGCAACACCCAGTACCAGTTCCTGCCCTATTTTTTGTCCTACACGCTGTTTAAGGATGAACTGTTGCTCTGCTTTCGGTCCACGTTCACATTTCTTGCTGTTATGCTCTTTCTTTAAAAGACTCCTTCTCATTTCTCACTGCTTTTGGTTTGTGGTGTGTTTCACTGGAGTGTGTTGTGTAGGTCTCAGAAATAGCTCATGTTAGCTAGAAACCATGTCATTTACTCAGAACTACATCAGCTGTGGATCTGATAACATGAAGAGTAGATATAAAGATCTGGAGTTCTGAAAGACATACAGGCACAAGTTTCATCATTTAAACATTTTCTGACTGCGATTTAACGCTGATGTGTTCATCTAATCCACGTCTTTAAAGAGGTGTCAGACTTGGAGAGAAAAGCAGGACATTCTTCAAATCAGCAGCAGATGCATCATACACATATACTGCTTTATCCACAGTGTTCAAGACTGAATCACTAAACTCCGTGTTCTCTGTCACCAGTTTGCTTTTCATCAGTATCTTCATATCGTATTCATCCGAAAAAACATCAAGAGACCAAAATCTCTTTTAGAGTAATAATAAAAAAAAGACTTTTTGGTCTCAGTTTTAGTCTTTTCTCACTGCTAACTTTTAATATTCACTACATGGATAAAAGTTTGTGGACACCTGGCCAGAAGACATTTCACTCCACGCTAAGTCGCCTTTTTGCTGTTATATTGAGCTCCACTCTCCTGGGAAGATGTTCCACTAGATTTTTGTTGTGATTCATTCAGCTACAAGGACATTTAGTAAAGTCGGGTAGTGGTTTAGGTGAGAAGGTGAGCAGGCCCGGGGTGATGTCAGCGTTTACATTCATCCCAAAGGTCTTCAATAATGTTGGCGCTCTCAATATCTTCCACTCCAAGCCATATCTCCAAGGAGCTTGCTCTATGTACAGGTTTGGGTTTTCTAGTTCAAATAAAGGAATTCTTTTATGCTACCGTGCCCAAAACATCCGATACAACAGTCTGACTCCAACGTTGTGCTGACAGTTTGGTGAAGAAACAAATATCGCACATGGAAAAGTCAAGGGTGAAGCATTTTTGAGGAACATCTCTAGCAAGCATCTATGTTATAAATGACTGCACCCTTATTGTGAGTAATAAAATAACTGTTCTTCCTTTTTATTTACTCACCCATAATACCTGATTAAATTCCCTGCATGCAACATTCAGGACTGAGATCTGAAGCTCTGATGGTGAGATGAACAGAAATCTGATTTAGCTGAAGTGGTGAATGAAGGATGGCTGAGAAAGCGATACAACACAGCGCTCTTCCAGCACACCACATCTCATAGACTTACTTTCCCAGAATGCTCAGCTCTTACAGTCCACATCCTGCTTAGGCTGTCATTTCTTTGTGTTTTTCATCCATTAACTCTCCTTCTGCTTCTGTACTCTGTAAATGATCTGCTGTCTGGCTCATGTGAGTGGTTCCTCAGACCTCCCAGGTAGCAGGCCTCCCTCAGTCTCAGAGCTTTGCACAAGTCAGCTGGAACAACCTCGTGCATGACAGGAGACCTTGGCACTCACTTTAGCTCTCTGATACACATTCTTTCTTACACACACACACACACACACACACACACACACACACACACACACACACACACACACATTCACAGAATCTTTTGACTTCAGCTTCTGGACGTGTCGTGTTCAGGAGAAATCTTTCTAAACCCAACTGATGTATTGATTGTAAACACCTGAATGTCCACATGATCCAACTGCATTACTGCTGAGGATTTACTTCATTTTCTCCACTGTGGTGGCCAGAAACAAAAAGAACAACTCCTTCAAACACATTTAACATCAACAGAAGTCCAGCGCCAAAAAACCTTCCAGAAACGGAGCTACACTGTTCCTCATGTTTTCAGCTCACACTGAGTCACGATGTTCATTCCTCCAGTACACAAGAAGTGCGTTCCTGTGCTTCATGCTGTAAGTAATAACAGTGGAGTAACAGATACATGAGACTTTTAATGATATGAAGAAGAAATCATTGGTCAGGTGATGAGCGAGAATGAAACAGTCGTGTGTAAATCTGCAGAAAGGAAAGTCAGTGATGGTCCATTCTGCAGTGATGAACTGAGATTCTAAATCATCATTTTATGATTTTATATGTAGGAGCTCAGTGGTTGAGGCTGATCAGATGGTCATGGGTTCAAGCCCCGGTATCACCAAACTGAAAAGGAGTGTGTTTTGGAGTCTCCATAAAGTTCATAAAAACCTCTAAAAAACCACTGGTTCACTCACTGGTAATAAAAAAGATGATTTTTGAGAGTGTGATAAAATCCAATAGAAAAAAAAAAAACGTTGCTGAATCATGACAGCATCAGTTCCTGAACCATTCAGTAGAAGAAGCGGTTAAACCTAATCTCAGGTGGGTTTAAGTGCAGAAGGTCAGTTTCCTCCCAGCATCCTCTGTTCCTCACTAAAGTCATACGGAAATCCCAGAATGCACCAGAGTCAGGAAATCAGCAGATATTCACCCTGGTGTGAAATGTCCTGTCCTCCACACCCTCTGCTGCCCCGAGCAAGAAAGGGGCACATTTACGTCAGTAACAAGCCCTCATGTACATATACACACACACACACACACACACACACACGCGTGAAGTTCCCCCGAGTTCAGCAAGTCTCCAACTTCTCCAGACGGATAATAGAATCAGATTTTTCTCTCGGGTCTACAAGCAGAACATCTCAAATATACTGTCTGTAAAAATGTCTCATGTTTACTGCGATTTACAATCAACCAAACACACATTCTTTCATTCTTTCATTCTTTCATTCTTTCATTCTTTCATTCTTTTTAACGTCGTGGACAAAAAGACGACATGAAAAGCAGAATTTAGATCTTACTTAGGTCATTAACCATGTAGATGTTCCACATGCTTTCATCCAGCCTTTTGTGTGTGTGTGTGTGTGTGTGTGTGTGTGTGTGTGTGTGTGTGTGTGTGTGTGTGTGTCGGGGGTTAAATAGTAAAGCCTGTGGGTTGATGTTCTACCCAACCAGGAAGCTTGGAGTATAACGGTGGTGCAGCATCAACGTCTCTGGTTTCCTACAGAGAAACTGCAGAACATCAGGATGAATGAGGAGAAGATCTACTCTAAATATGATGAACTGAAACAGGTCAGCAGCAGTGTATCCTGGTTTGAAGTACACTAGACCGCTGGCCATCAGTTTGCATGTTCAACAGTCAGTTTTTTTGGGAAAAGGAGAAACACTGCTGTATAAAAACCCCACCAGAGGAACGGAGTGAATCAGCGAATCATCCTGGGTTCAGTTTCTGGGCAGGAAACCAGAACAGCTCTTTCTTTAGCAGGTTAAAACACATCAGCAGATCCTGGATAGTGCAGAAGATTGTGTCAGGGAGGAGTTTTATAGGACTTTTAGAACCGGATTAATTTAATAGTTTTCAGTATCATTTTATCTGATAAAGAAAAATCTGTTCTCCAGAAGACATGGAAGTGAGTTTATATTATAGAGTGAATGTTCTGCATCTGAACAAAATCCTGGTCTCGTTTAATGAATGCGTTTCTTTGTACTCAAAACCGACTTCATTTCAACATCAGGAAAATAAGCAGCCTTTCCTGAAGCAGGTCTTCCTAATGACCTTCCCGGTCTGATTGATCAGATCCACACACTTATCTACTCTGAATTGTGACAGACATGCAGGAACCATGCGTGATATCGATCTGCTGCGTTTACGTTTCACAAGCTTTATTATTATTAGTTTTAACCAGGAAATGCGCTTTGGAAATATTATCATTCGGAAGTATGTGGGTGAGACGGGAATGCTGGGAATGCTCGGAGTTAGGTGTCTCGCTCAAGGGCACGAGGGCAGTGATTAGAGGAAGGACATTTGACCCTGGAGAACCTTTGGGGCTAAGTCAACATCTCTGGAGATGGTATCAGGAAGCCTTGAGCTCAGTCATGTCATGTTTCGGCGGCGTGTGTAACTCTGAGGAGCCACAGACGCATTTGCATGAATGTAGAGGAAGAGGAAGAACAACGCATCAGGGTTTTGCATTTCTAAGTGCTGTTTGCCTGCAGACGGAGGAAACCACTCTGTTTATGGGAGAAGTCACGCAGCACGACGTTATACAGCAGAAGAACTTTATGTTCGTTATGGTTTTGATCACTTTTCAGTTTAACGGTGAGAATGATGATTACGAGCACTAATGCTGATGTATATCATGGATATATATGAAGACTGAAGAAACCCAAATAACATTTACATCCATGATGAGCAGAAAAGCATCTACATACATGTCCACAGAGCCTCTTTTTCCACACCAGTCAATACACTGGAAAGAATCTGGAAACACAAGAAGGAAGAACAAACCAAAAGTCTTTTTGCTGATGGTGTAGATGTGATTATGGTAAAGTCTTGATGATTGGCTAAAACTAAACACTTGTATAAAAATGTGCAGTAGCATGAAATTCCCTCTTCACTTAAACCAGGAGATGCAGACCAGCTCCAGCATGGTGATGCTCCTGTGCTCCATGAAGATCTGCTTTACATGGGATGGAGTGGAAGATCCCAGGCCTCCCAGAACCTGACTTTACTAACACCACAATGTAGCTGAATGAATCTCCACAAACATCTAGTGGAACATCTTCCCACAAGGGTGGAGTTTATTATAACAACAAATGGGACTAAATGTGGATTGAGATGTTGAAAAAGCACAATCTTATGCTCAGGTGTCCACAAACTTTTACAACACCGTGTAATTTGGGTTGTAATGTTTAGCGAGTGCATACCAGTGAACCAAACTTACAAAATGGGTCATTTCAGCTCGGTTCTAACGCGAGGAACAGCTCGAGTAAATCAAGGCGTCTCTATAGACGTGTAAAATGTACGTTTTTTGTGACGAGATGCTGTTCAGAGCGTCGAGCTTCGTTCAATCTTCATTTATTTCAATTACTAGAATGCGTGCTATGACGCTGTGAACGCTGTGATGATATGAAGCAGCCTGTGAAAACCTACATTAGATTTAATAGGCCACGTTTATCTTGCTGTCCATTTTCATTGCTGTCATCAGAGACATTATCTCCAGAGTCTTGAGTAGCCTGGAAACTAAAATTATCTTCTACTGGTCTATTCGGAGGAGGACGTTGCTCTACCTCTTGCCTGTCCCAGTGGTGTTGCTGTGTCTATGTAGGTTAACAGATAAAATAGGCCACCGATCGCATCTGATTCGGGTCTGTCCTTGTTTTTTCATCGAGTCAGTGAGATTCTGCAGAGGAACACTGCAGACCACAGCACAGGAGACAGCAATGGAGCTGAGATTTTAACGTTCTTATATATGTGTTTAATGTAAGCACTGTGCAAACCTTTACACTGCATCAGGGGCATGTGAATGGAGTCATCCTGTGTGCTATGAATGGATCATGGAATCAAACACACTGGTTCCTAGAATGATGCAACATTTATTACCATCATGAACATCGAGGATCTGGAGAACTGGACCGAATTGTTTGGGATTTAAATCGAGGTTTTGTTTTTTAAATGTAGAAACTAAACCTCTAAAGAATGAGATGGAAAAAGTGAAGTAAAGATCTTTAAAAAAAAAAAGAAAAGTATTTCGTGTTATTATAAAAAGATTGCAGTGGAATTAGTAAAAAAAAAGAATGCAGTGTTACGTTGTACTACAATGAAAGGAGAACTACCGCCATCTTGTGGCCACATGACGCAATGCTTCAGGACACACTGGTTAAATTATGATCTAGATTAGAACCTGTTTCAGTTTTTCCTTCTGCCAAAGTCACAACACTCTCACAACACACTTCCTGCTTTTCAGAAAGTGAAAAGATATTCTGTGCTTATGCGTTATGATTTGGTTAAATAAAGTAATATAATGCATGTAATGTAAGTTTAGTCTAGTCAAAGTTTAGTGAGTCACAAGTCCATTACGTGACCAAATTGTAAGACACCAGGACTGGGGTGTTTTTGTAATTAAAGAAAAATAATATTACTGTGGAAAGGGAACAAAAATATTTTATGCAATTAAAGCTGCATTTTTGGGTGACGGCAGACGTTTACAAAAAAAAAAAAAAAAAGAAAGAAAAGCTGCAAGCAGAAAAGGGATTGAAGAATGTACTGATCATGGTCCTGATGGAGTTCTCTGACTGTAGAAGAAAAGGTCTGGATGAGTAAATGGGCAGCAGGAGCTCAAGATGATTTTAGTCTAATCTGGTTAAAATGGACAGAATATGGAGGAGAAGCAGTAAGTATGGTCAGAACAAGAAGGAGGAGAAGGAGGAGGAAGAGAAAAGGTAGAATAACAATAGTGTGGCTATGCATAATCTTTCTAACACTTGTGTAACACACCCTGATCGCTATTATGTGGTTATCAGTGGTTTAATTGGGCATATTCCAGGGATACGGAGATTAATCTGAATATGGGTGAAATAAGATCATCTGGCAACCAGGTTTTTGTAATAAAACTTTTTTATACAAATAAAAAAAGTCTTTTTTTTTTGACATAACAAAGTGGCAAAATTAATTATTTAAAGACCTTTGGAAAAAAAAGTCACATACACACTTATAGAAATTACTCTATAGATGATATTGACAGAAATCAGGGTGATGTGAGTTTTATCCTGAAGCATCACCAATTTATGTCTTCATATAAATATATTTATTTTCTGCCGCCGTAAACAAGTTTCCGCTTCATCCGTAAATACATTCATACCGTATACATTCATTCACTGAGAAAAATTATATACACACACAAAATGATATACACATATGCACACATCTGGACCCGCACGCCAGAGGTGTGAAGTGTGTGATGTGTGATCCACTACAGAGTGGAGAGATCTTTACAGAACTGATCATTACATTCACGTGCTCAGCTTGATCGAGCTCACCTGAGAAGCTCATCATATAAGTGTAGAAGTTTAGGGTGTAACGGTGCACATATTCGTACCGAGATTTCGGTTCGGTACAGATGTGTACAGCGTGCAGAGAAAGTTCAAATCTGTCTCCGCCTCGCACTTTCAGCGCATTTTTGAAGATTTTTAAACTATAAAACACACAACAAAGCCAGAGATAATATACAGAAACTAGAGTTAGCGCAGTGTCACCGTTTCTACTCGCTCCTTACAGGAAATACGATTTGTTCTGCGTATGCATGAAAACGCTAAAGAATCAATAGCACTAGCGTTAGCTGCTAACCAGGAAGTGTTTAGCTGCTAACACTAGCGATATGGATTCAAGATTTTTTATTGGTCACAAACATGGTTATATGCAGGATACAACTTGCAGTCAAATGAAAAGATGAAAAAACTAAAAGAATAAATTGTGACTCTTTGATCCATAGACACTTCCTGGCTATTGATTCTTTAGCATTTTAGCTTTAAGAATTTCTCCTAAAATGAGAACATCCTGAAAATTCCGCACATCAGAGTGAATGAATGAAGGACCGAAGAAATGAAGACATTTGTTAAAGTTTGCTGCAATAAAATGAACAGTTGAGTAGATCATTTTTTTTACTAAATTAAATATTTAAATGTAAAACACACACACGCACACACACTAACATACACACTAACATACACACTTACATACACATCTGTATTACTCGAATGGGGTCTAACAAATTTACAATTATTTTATTACATTTTTATCGTTTCAAAACTTTTATTAAATCAATTTAATTTGTGCCAATTTAATAGAATAAAAAGTATTGCATTAAATAAAATGTATTTTATATATTATTAATATTATTTTATATTTTATATTATTTTATATTTTATATTATTTTATATATTATTTAACCAAGCAGGCATTTTATTTAAAATTTTAATGTAAACTGTTCAAATGTTGATGATCACAAATATTAATAATAAAAAAAATCAGGTGTTCATCAGGTACACACACGTTTGGTGTTTGTGAATAAAACAGTGAAGCTGCAGAATGAAATTTGACGTATTAAATTGATGTCAGCAAAATCGTCATGATTATGGATTACTGATTAATGGACTATGTGGCCAAAAGTATTGGGACACCCGACTTTTACACTTTAAATGTGTTTTTCTTTTTTTTTCCCATCCAAATTTTTAACACAAATTTGGAGACAATTGGACTTCAGCTACACTTGAGCTAAACCAGCTCTAACATGGCGTGAAGTGGAAGATCTCCTTTGCTCCTCTACTTTACTAACACCACTTGCAGCCGAATGAATCTCCACAAATCTCCACAAAATCTAGTGGAACATCTTCCCAGAAGAGTGGAGCTCATTATAACAGCAGATGGAGACTAAATATGAGCTCTTATGTTCAGGTGTCCACAGACTTTTGGCCTTTTAGTGTAGTGAGTTTGAGTGATGTAGAGTTTAGATGAGGTACAGTAAAGCAGTATAAATCAGAGGTTAACTTCCTGTAATAATTTTTGCTTTTAATTTCATCTATTGTTGACTTGGAGAAGTGTCTGATTTATTGGTATGTGTTTTGGTAACACAGTCAGAGCTCAGCGTTTAGCAGTGATGCTAACGCTTGGTGACTGAAGAACTGTACCTGAGAGGATCTGTATGTTACAGCTCAGACTATCCACAGGTCCGATTATATTACTGAGGGAACAAACAGAGCCAAAACACACAGATATTAAAAATCACAGTGTCGCCTCTGAGCTGAGGAGACCAGAAACACCCACACCTTCCAATTATACACTCTGTTCCTGTTTTCACCTCGTCTCACTTTTCCTTCTCTCACCCTCAAACACACGGTCAAGAGTTTCACAGCGTCTCGAGGTGGACGTGTGACCTGGAGATTAAATGAGTCAGCAGTTTCCTACTTTTTACACTCACTCATCACAAATAGACAGAATGTCCTCCATTGTCACATGACCTCCAAACATCCAAAGAAATCTTTCAGACCTGCTCCGAGTCCTGAGACTGATAAGAACCCACAGGTGATTGGATTTGGATCACTGGGGGAAAAAAATCAGCTTCATCCAACACGGCATTTCAGTGTGACCTTTGACTTGATGTGGCGTAATCCTATTTTAGCTCACTGAAGGTAGAGAGAGAAGACTGCATGCCTCACGGATTCTGTCCTGTTCAGCAGTTTAGTGATCGTCTTTTTCTTAGCAATGTCACGAAACAGTCACGTGATGTCATGAAAATGAGCGTCCTGTATGCAGAAGAGATCATACAAATGCTGATTAATGACATTTCATTCATTCATTCATTTATTAAATAATTAACTGACCTGTGCATGTGCCAGTGATGGTATCATCATCATCATCATCATCATCAATCTGTTGTAGAAAAAGGACTAGAAATGTTCATTATTACCCACAGAGACAAATTCAAGTGAATAATATGAATGAATTCACACATTCTTCATGGTATCAGCGTGTGGTTCTAATTAGTGCAACACCTGCTCCAAAATCGAACACTAACCCTAACCTCAGGAACCCGAATCAAACGTCCTCACAAGGTCAACATGCTCTCACTGTCCTTGTGCAGACATTAGGTGTCCACCATGATCTTAAGCGAAGACGCTTTACTGCTGAACACAAAGGAATTAAATAATGTGGTGGAAATCCAGACCTTTATGAGCGGATGGAGTCGGGGCTGGATTTACATTACTGAGGTCATCAGGTAAGCCAACGTACACTCCTCCATAATTCTTCCTCTTCTCGTCTTCTCGACAGGCATTCTCAGTCCTGATAGCACACACACACACACACACACACACACACACACAGGGGAGAATTTGGAAATGGCAATTAGCCAACAAAGCATGCGTCCTGAACCTGAGCACTGAGAGGAAACCTCGAGAGCACTGAGAGAAACCCTCAGTCCCAGAGGTGAGTCCTGAAGCTCTGTCTCATTGTGCTGCTGATTATATTATCAGGAATATAAAATCTAGAAGTTTTCAGTAAACTGGCACAGAGACCTGCACAGCGTTCATTCTGCAGAAATCAGCAGCATGACTGCACAAACTGCACACAGAGAAAGTTCATCAAATCGTATCTGCTGGATGAAATCTTGAGTCCTCGTTCAGCTGGTGATTAGAGATGAGGGCAAGTGGCTGATGATTTGATGGGACTTGTTTTTGAACGTCACTTCGTTAAAGCGTTCTGCCCTCCCACTGAGACGTGTGATTGGCTGCTGTCTGGTGGATCTGCAAGCGCTGCATGCCATGAACTCTAAGAGCCCTATTAAACCTGAAGACAAGCGAAGTGTGTGTGTGTGTGTGTGTGTGTGTGTGGGTGTAAGCCTGATTCTTGGAACCGTTTAGAGGATAAAAACCTGGGTTCTCTCCCCCACTGCTTGAAGCTGAAGTGCTGAGTTGATTGACATGCAGTTCCAGGTAGCCTGAGGACCAACCGAGTTAAGTGGTTTCTAGAACGTTCTCCCACCTCCTTACCCTGCTTTCTCCATAATATCTGATGGAAAGATTTTGAGGGTGGGATGAGGAGCCAAAACAGACCCTGACTACAGAATGTGTGTGAATTACTTACTCGCATTTGGAAGCTTCAGGTTGACCTGCGGAGATAAAAAAACACAACGTCAATTTTTTGAACAAAACAACAGCGAGGAGACGTGAAGTTCAGAGGGGTGTCATGAAAACATGCAAACTAATGACATATTTCTGAAGATTATAGAGAGCTGAAAGGGGAAACAGATGGCAGGTGACAGTGTAGTATTGTGTAGTATTGTGTAGTGTAGTGTGGTGTAGCGTTGTGTGGTATGGTGTGGTGTAGCGTTGTGTAGAATAGTGTGTGTAGGACGTGTCGTCAGGGAGATTTGGCCTCTTGGCGAATACATCACATAAACTCCACCATTCACATGATATGAACTTGACTGTGAGTCATCATGTAGAAGCTCAGCGTGTAAGTGTGTGTGTGTGTGTGTGTGTGTGTGTGTGTGTTTGGGAAGAGGATAAAGTAAACACACTGATTGCTGTGTCCCACTTAATTATGATTAGTTTTATCAGGTCACATGCACGTAGTGTCACATGATGTGCTGATAAAGTTCTTCTTGAGTTGAGATGAAACCTTAAAGTGAACCTTGCAAATGACGTCACCACATCAAAGATCACGTCTGAATGAACATTATATTCTTCCACGTGTAGAGGAGAGTGACGTCTAGGCAGCAGGACTACAGAACATGGATTCAGAAATGTGTTGTATTCATAATGTTCTCTCTCTGTGTGTGTGTGTGTGTGTGTGTGTGTGTGTGTGTGTGTGTTGAACAGGATGAGTCATACTGAAGCTCTTCTCAAATTGCTTTAAAACTCTAAAATTCTCTCTCTATCTATTACACGCACGCACACACACACACACACACACACACACACACACACACACACACACACACACACACACACACAATAGCATGTAGTAAAGTTTTGAAGATGGCTCCATAAATAAGTGCACCCTTGGGATAGCTCTCATCTAAAAGTGTATGGGAATCCTCATTCATAAAACAAGCACACACACACATACACACACACACACACACACACACACACACACACACACAAATGAGTTATATACACTTACCTTCAGCTGTGCTGGCTGCAGAAGAATTTCCACATCCCATCTCTTAGAACTTGCACAATAAATAATTAAAACTGTAGAGCAAGAAATTGGGAGACTGTGAGAAGATGAAGGGATTAAAAAAAGATACAAGGATGGAGGGATATGTGTGTGGATGTGAAGAGAGAAAATGAGTGATGAAGAGGAGAAGGACAATGCTGAGATTACCTCTGAGCTGCTGTGACTATTACAATTCCCTCCAGTCTCAGAGAGAGAGAGAGAGAGAGAGAGAGAGAGAGAGAGAGAGAGAGAGAGAGAGAGAGAAGAGAGAGGGAGAGAGAGAGAGAGAGAGAGAGAGAGAGAGAGAGAGAGAGAGAGAGAATGAGAGAGGGGGGAAGAGAGAGAGAAGAGAGAGAGGGGAAGAGCTGTAGGTGTTGGAGATGTTCCTCCACCTTGTCCTCGTTGCCAAGGTAAACGAGTTTTAGATTCACTGTGTGACTTTAATAAGCTGCAATTATACACACAGTCATTGGATTAAAAAACAGACTTGTGGCCAGCAGATGTTTTTAATTTCAGGATTGTGAGAAGATCAAAACATTAAATATGAGCTGCAGTAATTTATACTTTCAACATCCATGTGATCCACCTGGACCAGAAAACCTGTGGTGCAACCGGTGTCCATCCACTGTTTATCTTCCCTGTGTTCATGACTAAATATCTTTTGAAAGGACAGAACTGATCTCAGGTCAGCACACATACACTCTGTGGTCGGTAGTATTGGGTCACCTAACTTCACAGCCATATGTGGTTCTTCTCCAATCCCAGATCCCACAAACTTGGAGGCACGCCGTCTTCAGATAGAGGAACATGAAATTTTCCCTTCACTTGAACTAAGAGACCCAAACCTGTTCCAGCACGACAATGCTCCTGTGCACAAAGCCAGCTCCATGAAGATCTGATTTGCTCCACAAATCCAGTGGAACATCTTCCCAGAAACGTTGAGGTTATTTATAACAGCAAATGGGGACTAAAAATAGAAGATTTACCATAAAAAAGACCATACAGAAATCGTCCATATACTGTCTCATACGCCTTTGGACTTTCTATTCATGAGGAACATGAAGTGCCATGAAAACCCTCCAAACATTTTCATCCAACCAACTGGACCTTTACAGATGATCTCACCCTCCTCTAATAGAGTACAGCAAATATTTCCTTCACCTTCTACCTAAAAGTTACCTTTCTTTTGTCGCACTTTCCACGGTAACCACCTCATCATTTCCTCCCTGCTGTAACTCCACAACATGCAGATCTGAAGATCGTGTGGTTTTTCTGAAACTGCACACGTCGAGATCAGCGTTCCGTCTGGATCCCGAACACACACTTCAGCTATTTTGGGTCTATTTTGTTTATATTTTCTCCCGTGCCTCCTCAATCTTTCCAAACGTTTAAGATACAAATGCATTAAAGGAGACAAAATAAAGAGCACAAAAAAACATACTTTTAATATCTTTTTTCTTCAACATCGTACACACATTTACCAGCATCAAGTAAACCATAGTGGCACCTCAGTTCAGTGGCACAGAACACAGACGGGATACTGTACAAAAATCAGAGCCATAGCAGGTTTTATTTCAGCTTGAATCACCACATGATTATAATTATTACTGTTTTCATTAAGGCACATTCTGGTCATGAAAGGCAGAAAAAAAGCTTCACGACATGGCAACACACTCATTAGGAATGTAACAGGAAGTGGAGGAAAAGAAAAAAAAAATAAAGAAACAGTGAATGTCCTCCTGTACTACAAAAATACATTTATATTATTAGTGTGATTTGATGTGTGTAGTTCATGACGTGATTGAATCAGGGAACAAGTCAAATATAGTACCACCTTTAAAGGGAAAGAAAGAAACTCATTCATCATCATCTACTATCTTCATTCAGACATTAAAAACCCGACTGGAGTGCGGTGTGTGAAATCTCTCCGACTTGGTCATCTCGAGGAGAAAACGAACAGAAAACTCGACAGAACTGCGCAGTTTTCACGCCGGTCACAAAGACCTTATATTTAACAAAACATTTTATATGATCACTGAATTCACACCAGAGCAGGTCGGGGAAAAAACTGATCACATTCAAAAGTCCCTGACACAATCGAAGGCCGAAGTGATTTCCTCTCAATTTTCAGACAACACAAAACAACTTCTACCTGACCGTCACGTGTCACACGTCTGTGGTTCAGAATACAAAAGCCGAGAGGGGAAAGCGTGCGCTGCGAGACACCAATTAAAAACGGCGGTGCTTTAAAACATGAGAATCAGATTACTAAAAAGTGGCACTTCAGATGCTGAGCAGCTGTCTTAAAAAAACAAACAAAAAAAAAATCAATCAATCAAACATATAAAATACTTTTGAGCGATTATGAAGTGACGTGACGACGTCATCCCGAAACATAAAAAACAAAACCGAGAGCACGTCTTTCTGTATAAAACACCCCTCGTCTTTCTCACACCGCACGAAACACACTGAAGCAAGTGCACTAGCTGTGAAGGCGTCACTCCGTGCAGACAGAAATGCTGAACCATGAGACGACTATAGCAATGCAAATTCTACAAGAAGTGACCTCAATGACCTCAAGCTGGAAACATAGTGGCTACGAAACCGAAATGATAATAAAATCCTTTCTGTGTAAAAATATATACATATAATACTATTCTTTTAATTACATCTGCACAGGGAAAGAATGAATGGGATGATTACTGGGGCTGTGGAACGGACGCTAATTCTTATCAGAGTGGTCAGAGACGAGCTGGGACGCAGCCGTACCATGAAGGGGCCTCGTTTCAGCCGTAATCAGTCTTTATTTTTTGCGTGGCCCAACTCGTTCAGGAACTTCTGCTGCATACTGAGGAAAAGAAACGAGTGAGGAGAATGTGAAAGGCTGCACAAGTCCTCAGGAGCTTTTCATTCAAACAGGTTCTTTTATCTCGAGAAGACAATGAGGTTTGTTGGTGATGATGTTCGGAGCTCTGGACACTAAAGATCAGTGACTTTGTTCTCGAGCGCGGCTGCGATCTGCTGCAGTCTGAGGGTCAGCTGCTTGCTCTGAGCTGCCGGGTCGTCCTCTAATGACGAGATGATCTGTGAAACAAAAGAGAGAGATAAACAACCGTGTGTTTAAATTAAAGGTGGGATATACAGTTGTGTTCAAAATTATTCAACCCCCACTGAAATTGATTGTTTTGGTCGGTTTGATATTGATTATGATCATTCAGTCATCCTGCTTACAATTAAATCAAAGAGGCACGTGTAGGTCAGACAAATATAACATAACATTTATAATGAAATAACCACAAATGTCTTTTCTGAGCTCACATCATTATCAGTTTTATTCAACCCCCAAGTGACTTTCAATCTTAGTACTTCATACAACATCCTTTTACAGTTATAACAGCTTTTAAACGTGAAGCATAGCTTTACACAAGTGTCTTGCAGCGATCTACGGGTATCTTCGCCCATTCATCATGGGCAAAAGCCTCCAGTTCAGTCACATTCTTAGGCTTGCGCACTGCAACTGCTTTCTTTAAGTCCCACCAGAGTTTCTCAATCGGATTTAAGTCTGGTGACTGCGATGGCCACTTCAAAATGTTCCAGCCTTTAATCTGCAACCATGCTCTAGTGGACTTGGAGGTATGCTTGGGATCATAGTCCTGTTGAAAGGTCCAACGTCTTCCAAGCCTCAGGTTTGTGACGGACTGCATCACATTGTCATCCAATATCTCCTGGCACTGAAGAGAATTCATGGTACCTTGCACACGCTGAAGCTTCCCAGTACCTGCAGAAGCAAAACAGCCCCAAAGCATGATTGACCCCCTGCCATGCTTCACAGTAGGCAAGGTGTTCTTTTCTTCATAGGCCTTGTTCTTCCTCCTCCAAACATAGCGTTGATCCATGGGCCCAAACAGTTCTAATTTTGTTTCATCAGTCCACAGAACACTATCCCAGAACTTCTGTGGTTTGTCCACATGACTTTTGGCATACTGCAGTCAACTCTTCTTATTCTTTGGGACAGCAAGGGGGTGCGCCTGGGAGTTCTGGCATGGAGGCCTTCATTACGCAGGGTGCGCCGTATTGTCTGAGCAGAAACTTCAGTACCCACATCTGACAAATCTTTTCTCAGTTCCTCAGCAGTCACACTGGGACTTTTCTCCACTCTACGCTTCAGGTAGCGCACAGCAGTCGAAGTCAGCATCTTCTTTCTGCCACGACCAGGTAGCGTTTCAACAGTGCCCTTTGCCTTGAATTTGCGAATGATGCTTCCTATGGTGTCTCTTGGTATGTTTAACATCTTTGCAATCTTCTTATAGCCATTGCCCTTCCTGTGAAGAGTAATCACCTGTTCTCTTGTCTTCCTGGACCATTCTCTTGACCTCACCATGTTTGTAACCACACCAGTAAATGTCTAGAAGGAGCTGAGTATCACAGTCATTTTAAAGCTGCCTAATTAGTGCTTATTAGGCTTTATTGCTGCTCCCTGATATCCACAGGTGTTTTCAATACCTGATTGAAAACACTTCATTGAACCTCTGTTCTTCAGAGTGGTAGTCTTTAAGGGGTTGAATAATTATGTCAATGAAGAATTCACAAAAGAAACATTTACTACTGTATTACAAAACTAATTGATGTCATTTTAGTTGCATATGGTTCTTTAAGAAGTCCTTGTAGGATTTCATTCTGAATACAATTACAAATGTACACTAAATTCCCTAAAACCATTTACAGCATTGGGGGTTGAATATTTTTGAACACAACTGTAGGGGTTTTTTATCAAGGTTTAACATAATACCATTCTGATTGGTCAGATTCTTAAAAACAGCTTTCAAATACAAAGTAAATGTTAACGCGCTCATTCTGATATTGTTGCTATAGTAACAGCTCAGACACAACGACTTATATACATTAATAATTACATTTTACAGCATGTGGCAGAAGCCTTCATCCAGAGCAACTTACATTTAACTCATTCATACGACTGAGCAGCTGAGGGTTAAGGACCTTGGACAGGGGTCCAGGAGTGGCAGCTTGGATCATGACCTTCAGATCCAATCTATAATGACTTAATCACTAAGATACTGTACCACCTCCACTATACTAAGGTACCTGTATATTAGATACTTATATAGTGTAGACTCCTTGTTAATGTTTTTTTTATATATATAATCAGGTCAGTGTTCTGCCACAGGAAGGTTATTTATCAATTTTGGAAGGAGTCTCCAGTGTCACTAACAGGTAGATAAAATTTTGAGACCTTGTAAGGACCTGCGTTTTCTTTGTAAGATGATAAGCTGCATTTGTTGGTCTTATTAACTTTGTGTGTGTGTGTGAGATAGAGAGAGGGGGTGGGGGGATCTGGAGATTGAACGAGTGTATATAGCTATAATAACACTCATACTGGGTATGAAGTTGTTGCTCTATAAATCTACATTACTCTAAAAATGGCAGAATTAAAAAAATAAATACTTGTACATGTATTAAATACAACACACAGTAATATACGCGAAATAAAACACTTCTGGAAAACATTTTAGGGTGGAAACCACCTGCCCCAAGCCCTGATTATTATCAGCTGATTTGTGTAGAATGGAATGAAACTTACTCCATCGT
>JBCEWE010000791.1:27500-32500 GCA_039877035.1 Silurus lanzhouensis
CCATCCACATCCAGATTATTCCTGCATCTGAACGCGATTATAAACTACAATTTGTTGTTGAATCATTAAGTACCATAGGTGTTAATACGAGTCCTGTGTGGCCTCAACCACAGAATTTGCATGTTCCAATTCACCTCGACTCCAAAATCAAGTTTATTTTATTTCTATAACGCTTTACACAACAGACATCGACTCAAAGCAGCACTACGTGGTACTTTTACCTTCATGGACAGCAGTCTGGTTAGGTAGATTTCAGTGATGGTTTTGATGGGAGCCTTGTCCTTCATGCTGCCCCTCTTGGACTTTACTTCATCCAGCTCATCTGCTGGCCGAACCAGGTGGAACACTCTCTCATCCTCCAGCAACGCACTTCCTGAAAAGCCAACAAGCACAACTTTAGTTTACACACGCAAGATACATACAAATAACCTTCCTGCACACAAAAAACATTTCCTGATGGATCCAGAGCCTGGACTGGGAACACTGGGCAAGACAGACGTACAACTGCCAATTCAGAGTTTAGAGTGATTCAAATGTTTATAGTTTTATGGTGATTAAAGTGATTCTTCATGCTTTCAAAGGGATTGGAGATGATTTTTGTGCCTCATCATAGAAGTTCTCCAGGTGCCTGCATGGCTTTTCTTTCTCAGTGTCTGTGGTTTCCTACCACCTCGCAAACATGGCAGTTTAACTGGCTTTAATAAAATGTCTCTAGGTGTGTGTGAGCATCTCTTCCAGAGTGTGTTCCCACTTAGTACCCAGGGTTCCTGAGAAGGTCCAGAATTAAGAATGAATGAGGGTTGATTTTGCTTTAATGAATGAAGCCTGGCGATTGAGGCCTTCAATGATGCTTGTTGAATGATGGATGATTGGGTTTTTGTGCCACATTAGAAATCTGGAGCCAATTTTAATACTATTAATCTGAGGCACTTAATAGTACAATTAAATACAGATCACAAGCTTACGTAGGATAAGAAGCTCCGTTTATCTGCTCATGATCAATACTGCATTAACGGCTAAGTATTTATTCAAGCTGAACTCTATTACAGACGATATTTTTTACAATTTAAAAACCGTATACAGCACGTAGGCGTTTATTCCCTAAATCTGGAGAAAAGGGGAAAAAAAAGCCAAACCCACTTTCTTCATGGCTTTCCTGGTTTTGGTAGAAAGACTGTTGAGTGTGAAGAACCCTCGAGAGAACGAGAGTGGCATTGTCTCGCACCTAAAAACAAAAACACACAATACAATAATATCTATTTAACAATCAGGTGGGAAATGGCAGGAATATTAAAAGCAACGGAATGATAACGTCCCATATTTCAGGCAGGAATCAGGATTTATTGCTATTGTTAGTTATTGCAATCATTATGTACAATAATCATCAAGTGAACACCAAAGTTTATCACCTACATTGTAATGTGCGAGAGTGTTGAGGCGTTTCCACCTGCCCTCCTTCTGGGACGTTAAATCCATATCAGACAGAATCTGCCCCGTTGAACCGGGACGCCATTCTGCAGAAAAGATGGAAAAATACAGAGTGTGTATCACATCACACTTCTACATCCTGCAGGTAATTAAATAATCTGCACTTTACTGTTCCGTGGTGTTTAATGGTGTTAAAGTTCCTTATGTGCAAACATACCCAAGGCCACGCTCTCGACAGTCGGCCTCTGGGAATACGGAAGGTTCCGGTAAACCTGCTCAATGATTTTCTCCTTCACCTGTGAGATGGTGTCACAGTTCAACACCTTCACTGGGGTTACATCAGGACCTTCACCATGGACCAGCACCTGCAGAGTCTGAAATAATTTAACATATACATCAATTAATACATTCAAATCTTCTCTCTAAACTATTGAATGATTATTTTGTGGTGACTAAAATACTCACCAGGACGCAGTATTCCACATCATCTCCCAGCAGCCCCGTGTCATTCAGAGTGTACTTGGCTCTCTTCAGCTTAGCATCCACTGGGCCTTTTTCCACCTGGTGCTTTATGGCTTTAAATAGCTTGTAAAGTGGCTCTCCAGCTGTATCCTAACAACACAAATAAATAAGTACACATCCAATAACTATTTCAGACTGCTGGCGTCCTGACACACTGAGCTGGAGTGTAAAATGGAGCTTACTTTGAGGAACTGGTAAAGGCAAATGGACATCCAGTTACACAGCATCCTCTCAACGACCGTCTCTGATCTACAGACGGGACACAGAAACAGGAGGGATTTATATAAAACACTCCCCTTACTCGTGTCCTTGCTGAAACAAGGTGGCGTCTCACCTGCGCAGCATCAGTTTGGGGTTTTTGCTGTGCACGTGGTCCTCCATCAGCTCCAGCAGGAGTGTCCTCATGATGTCAGTGTAGTACTCCAGCTTCCCGTGTAGAGCCACAGTCAGCAACGAGGCGAAATACACTTTATTCCGAGCATTAAACTCTTGCTGGCTTTCCAGAGTCCGGATGAACTGGAAGGAACATGAAATCAGGAATATGGTCAACAACCAGGTTGAGTTTTGATCACAGGCAAGAATTCGGTCATACAGTAAGAACACAACAACGTGCAATGAATCTGGTGTGGACTGAAGTGTCTCAGCATGTAGACTAGAAGATCTGAACACACTTCAATTCCAATGAGAAAGTGATGCAGCTCTGAATGAACCAAACCTCAGAAAAGGAATGAAAATACCACACACACACACACACACACACACACACACACACACACACACACACACACACACACACACACCCACCCACACCCCTGATGGGGATCAATAAAGAATTGTGATTCTGAGATAAACTTGGTCTTGTGGACCAGCTGGAATGCTGTAGAAATGTGCTGAATATATGCACAGATTTATAAAAACATTTCTGTCCAATAAATAAAAACATTTTAAAAAGTCGTATGGAATTTTTTCAACATATTTTTTTTGGTGAAATCAAACAGATCCAACATGCGAATGAAATCAAAAGCATTATTTGATGTTCTGCTTCAGACTCTTAGATGGAGAATATCTGTAAAAGAGGCCTGAGTTAAGGTACAGTAGTCTGAAGGACAAAGGGTTATTACTAGTTGATCTCCGGCTGTGTTGGTCCTTGATGTTCATACTGAAGGACATTTTCAGCATCAAGTCGAATCAAAATCATCCGTAAAACGCTCATAATTATAATCACCCGGTACTCATTCTCCCCCCGGCGAGACTCCACTCTTCTCTCAGTCTGTATTTAATGTAACCTTTGAGAAAACTCCGTCTGGGAGTTTGTGTTTAATTGAATCAGTTATGCTCCGGATGCTAAAAGGCTTTAAGTGACTGGTGGATTTTTGGTCACTCGTCAAGCTGAAAGTCTGCGTCTGATCAGGAAACATCAGCGCGCTTTGATAGAACAGGTAAAGACGTACGTTGATGAGGAAGGTCTTGCTGTTGAGGAGGTTGGAGAACTGATTGAGCGCCTGGTCCACGGTCGCCCTGCGGTTCTCCGGGATGTCCAGCTTGCCGGTGATCATGACGTCATTGGCGCCGTCTTTAGAGGGAAGGAAAAAGACCCGGTCTGTGTAGTTCTTAAAGTCCAAGAAGGGAATCCGGGCTTCACTCAGATCACTGGTGTGGTCTTCCATCTCAATCATCAGATCTGAGAGAGAGAGAGAGAGAGAGAGAGAGAGAGAGAGAAAGAGAGAGAGAGAGAGAGAGCGAGAGGGGGGGGGGATAGAGAGGGGGGGGGGAGAGATAGAGAGAGAGGGTGAAGAGAGTGATAGAGAGAGAGCGGGGGGGGAGAGAAAGAAAGAGGGAGGGAAAGAGGGGGGGAGAGAGAGAGAGAGAGACAGAGAGAGAGAGAGAAAGAGAGAGAGAGAAAGAGAGAGAGAAAGAGAGAGAGAGAGAAAGAGAGAGAGAGAGAGAGAAAGAGAGAGAGGGGGAGAGAGAGAGAGAGAGAGAATACACTTATTACACTGTTCTTGTATTAGTAGATGATTGGAGATGAACCCAAACACCAGATGAAAAAGGTGCAGTACAGATGTGATGATGCAAATGAGCTCTTAATTTCACCTGTAGTTGTTTTCATAATTGAATAGATATTAAACTACATTGTTTTGGGTACGTGATTAAAAAAGGACAATTAACAGAGTGACAGACTTTTATATTCCTCTTTTATATTCCTCTTTTAGATTCCTCTTTTAGATTCCTCTTTTAGATTCCTCTTTTAGATTTCAACTGTGATTCTGCAGCTTTTATTACGAAAACCTCTATAATATAAACACGATTTATAACTAGAATAAACCCTCTTTCTCATTATTGCAGGAATCAGTGTGTGTGTGTGTGTGTGTGTGTGTGTGTGTGTGTGTGTGTGTGTGTGTGTGTGTGTGTACTTGTGTGTGTGTACTTGTGCTTTGTGAAAGAATGAAAGGAGCATCTGGCTCAAGATCAACAAGATCATGATGTCCACCAAAACTCTGAATACACACCTGTGAACTCTTTTTTGCACCGATCCCTCACGCTCTCCTCCAGACTGTCCAGCTGATGCTTCACCTTCTCGTACTCTCTCTCAGCTTGCTGGCTCTTTCTCCTACAAAATAATGGCGTATAGTAAGAAGTCCAAAGGTTTCTGAGAGCAAACAAGGTTTATAAGATGTTCACTTGTAGGTACCTGTAGCAGTACACAGACACAGCTATGAACAGAAGCATGGGCAGGAGAACCGCTGGGATGATGATGTACAGAGGAACCTCGCTCTTCTTCTCGTAGCGCACGGTGCCCACTTTCCACTCACCGTGTCCAAACTTAATCTGGAGCGAATAAAACAGGGACAGGATCTGAGACAGAGGGTAAAAAAGAAACCGTGTAGATCATGAAGACATGAACGAAATCCAGAGCTCACCGCCAGATCCATGTTCTCCGAGCTGGTGTCTCGGCGCTGGCGTCTGGAGCGAGCTGTAGGAGGTGTAGACGGGGCTTCTAGGAACAGCTTATCATCGTGAAGGACCGTCACGACGCACTGCTTATCTCC
>JBCEWE010000791.1:37500-42500 GCA_039877035.1 Silurus lanzhouensis
CGCTACAAAATCTATACAGACACAAAACATCAGATGAGACACGGCCTGCAAACAAACGGCATGGATTTTTGAGGTTTTTACTGAGATCACTGAGATACAGGACTTTTTCTGCTTCATTCTCTTTTTATTTGTTTACTACAACAGAAACGTCTCCGTGTTAAAAACGTGATTTACTGCGACTTCACTACGTCCACATGCCTGATTCCAATGTTCGTATAATAAATATATATCATTTAATTATTATACAGAATTTTATCATATTCTAGATGCTTCTCTTCACAAACTGACTGTGATTGTAAACTCAATATGTGGCTTTGGAATTTTCAAAGCGAACTTTTACACATAAATACCCAGAATTAGAGTTTTATATAGTTATAATAAACATCTTATAAATTATTATTATTCTTTAAACCTGATTAATCAGGGAAAATGTTATAACATTAAAAAAATGGAATCGTTTGTTGAACCCTGCTGTTAATGTTGTTACTGATGCCGTGGACTAAATCCTTCCAGGAAGAAGCTGTTAGGCAGGAGATCAGGAGATCAGGAGATCACCTTCATGCTCCAGAGAGGAACAGTGTCCAATTAAAGAGACGATGTGTTTAAATTAAAGCTTAACAACACTGTGATCTGACAGGTTCCTCTGGAAACACTGAGAAAATCAGCTTGCTCATTAAGGACTTGAGCTGGAGGACCATGTGGAGAGATCAGAGTCTCACCTTGCATCTCAGGTGTAGGTGGAATGTCCACCGGATTTGGTAAAGCGCAGACAACTTGATTGGTGTCCATCTCAGCATTGCTTTTGATTTGACCAAATACACAACTCAGCTTATCGTTTAGAATCTTGGGGAGGGGGGAGACATCAATCCTGACCTGCATGGGACAGTCAGAGCAACACAAAGGTGCAGTAAACAACTCATTTATTACCACATGGGCTGATCATCAAGTTCTACAGGAGAAAGAGAGTATTAAAAAACCCAACAGGAGTAAAATGTTATATTCTGCAGAACTGAAGACAACAGAAGATCAGACTGATCTGAACTCATCGCAGCTACAGTGACTGTAAGTGGTAGAGAAATGGAATGATATCTGACCTGTTTGGTCTTCTTGCAGCTGAGACTGGGAGGATCGAAGCTCTGAATGGCCACACACTTCTGGTTAGGGCTCCAAAGCCACGCGTCTTTTTCATCTCGTTGACTGCAATCGTTTTTTCTGGTGCATCTTCAAGACAAGAAAAAAAAAAATCAGTATCTTAGAAGTAAACAGCCAGACGTCAGACGTGTCGGTGTTCGTGTTCGAGTGCTGCACCACGTCACACTGTTATTATAGAATTCCATTATTATACTGTGTGTCTTTTAAAACCAGGACTCATGAACATGTACAAATACACTGATGTAGTTCTGGCTCTCAGATCTCAGACTACGAGGTGGGATCCAAAAGTTTGGAGACTCGCACTGTTTACAAGAAAGCATTTTTATTTATCTACGTTTCCCCTTGCACAGTAACACAGCGCCCCCTAGTGGTGTTCTTGAACATGTCCTGGAAATCTTCTTTTCGAAGCGTGTAGAGCATCTCCTGCACTCCGTGCCGGATCTCCAAGCTGGAAGCTGGAACATCATCCTGGGGAGGGTAAAGTCAAAGTGCAGGACTCAAATCTGGTGAGTAGTGTGGGTGCGGAGGTGAGATGGTGTGGATTGGTCTCTGACGGCCATCGGTTTGGACGTTTTTAGGGTTTGAGCTCGCTGAAAGTCCTCCTGATCTCTCATCGTCTTCCGGTGATGTTTTTCTGCTCCTGATGCACACGTGCTGCTCGAAACGCTTTGAACGACTCGTCGCAGCGTCGCTGTATGTCAAACGTACGTCTCTGTGGCAGATTTGCTTAGTTTCACGCAGAAGTTAACGTTTGCTCTGTGTTCTAATTTGCTGTGCGTGATGAAATCGCAGACGTGTCAATGCACGTGGGTCAGAACAGCACCAGCTACACCAGCAGTCTCCAAACGTTTTCATACCACCTCGTAGTTCTGCCTCCTAGACCTCATGTTGAAACCAAACTCATCACAGGGACGGTGAACGTTATTAGTGAGCCTCTAAAGAATTCTGGATCGTATACGAGATCATCACTGACACGTGGCATCATCTGGAACTGGGTACGTTACTTACCGTCCCTCGAGGACACACCAGCCACAGTACGGATCTCTCTGATTCACACATGAATGGCATTCCTTCTTCTGCTCACAAGCCTGCACTGGAACCTTCGTGATCTGGAAGGAAAAATGTATAAAGATGTTTAAAGTGTGAAAAGACCGAAAGAGTTCAGAAAGATCAGTTTTACTGCGTCTGATCTGATCAACCTTCTTTAAAGTCGTGATGTACAGATGATCCATGCTGGAATCGAAGAACATGGTTTTGTTCACCGGACCATCAGGACCGTCTCCTGGAAATTTGCCATAAACATCTGCATGACCGGTGAGGTGGATCTGCGAGGTTTCAAAAAGGAAATAAAGCAGCCAACATCTGGTTAAAGAGATCAATCAGAATAAACATCAGCATGGAAGCTGCACAGATCAAAGTGAAAAACATCACCTTAAGCACTTCTCCCATGTTGGTTCCCACAAAAGCCACGGTGTTGCTGTTCACCACGGATACGGCCACAGACGTCAGCAGGCTCTTCCTGGTGTACACGGGGCTGGTGCTTAAAGCGTATTCAGCTGTAGTGGCCAAAGGAGACGGCAAGAACTCGGCTCCACAAGCGTACAGCTCATACTTTATCTGTTATTAAACACACACACACACATTTATATTATTATATCGATTAATAAAAAAAAATCATCTACAAAATTTCTGGCAAAAATGTATAAATAAAAAGCTGCGTGAAAACAAGCTCCACACGATAGCATTAAGAGTCACTGCGCTTCTGACTGTTGAGGGATTCAGGTCTGAGAACATTCTGCTTTTCATACTGAACCACTCCTGCAATACTTTTGTACACACAATTGTATAGAATGAGATTTTCCGTTCGGGTGAACTAGGAGACCAAAACCTGTTCCAGTATGACAATGTGCACAAAGCCATCTCCAAAAACAAGTATGATGGAGTGGAAGATCTCCTGCTATTGAGCTCTGAACACTATTAAACACCATTGGGATGATGGTAAACTCCAAACCCTGATCCTCCTCACCTTCTCCCCTACATCACTACCTGACTTTACTAACACTCATGTGCATCAATGAGCACAAACCGCCACTAAATCTAGAGGACCATCTTCCCAGAAGAGTGGAGGACCAGCAAATGGCAACTAGATGTGGAATGAGATGTTAAAAAAAAAATCCAGTAATGTCTTCTGGAATGTCGAAGTTCTTAGATATAATTTTGCACCATATTCCAAAGTTATGAAATGATATTACTCTGACTTTATTGTAAAAAGCTCTTTAGTCTCAATTCTCTCTCTTTCCTTTACACTATTTAGAAATTATTTCACAGCTGAAGGCCTGAAGTCATTTGTGTCCCTGATAGAGCAATAGATCTTTCATCTGAAGCTTCTGGATCCTTCTAGGATCTTATGCTAGCAGCATTTTCTAGTTTTTTTTTAGTTTATTGAAATCACACAGGAAAAAATAACACCCAGGAGAAGCCTCCACCCTCACCTCTCTCTTAGGCTTGCAAATATCTTCTTTTTTGGTGGTGTAAGGTGAGAAGACAGCTTTTGGCTTCTTGTCGACGTATTCTGCTCTATAACAGGACTCCGTGGCCTCCTGGAGCCGGCGGTCGATGCTGCTCAGAGGATACATGCAGAGCGCAGAGTCGAGTCCGTCCGCTTTGCTGAAGACGGCGAACAGCACCTGGTCGTCAGCTGGTAAATTTCCGCTGGCGCTGAGGTTCTGGGCGAGAATTGGCCCTGGGGAGGTCAGGTACGCTGCTTGCACCTTGTTGTAGACGTTGTCTGTGCCCATGCTGCAGTTGAGCTGAAGTTCGATGTAGGAGTAGTAATGCTGGTCGGTATCACACAGGCGAGCTACGTAGCTGAGCTTGCGGTTATCAGTGGTGTCTGCTGCTCGCGAGAACAGAAAGTAGATGTGGCCTTTGTGCTTGAAAGCGTAGCGAAAGTCGTGCTGGTAGCGCTGCATGTATGGGCCCGCCTGCACCGTAGACGTCTCCACCACGTTCTCGAATATGTCCATGTCACCGTTGGTTTGTAACAGCCGCGTGCTCACCAGCTTCACACTGTCGGAGCTGCCGTAGCCTTGACCCACCAGGAAGACGGTCAGATTTTTGTCTACCTTGATAAAGGTTGAGATCACACCCACCACGGACACGGACCTGTCTGGTGTGGCCACGTACGTCTTCTCTCCCTTGGTGTCACTGTAGTACACTTGATGCTCGACGTTACTCAGATTGAGCAGGGAGCAGATGCCGCGGAAGATGCTGCCGCACGCCACGAGCGTGCCGTGAGCCGGGTTCACCAGCAGGAGCTTGTTGACGTTGTGCGTCTCCTCAGCCTCGGTACACAGCGCAGTGATGGGTGGGGTGCAGTTCGGGCTGTCCTTCTTAGGGCCGGTTTGAGCTGTACTCTCCTTCTGTAAATCCGAGTCCAGCTGGTAGATGGCGTCAACGGCCCCCAGGTAGATTCGGCCCGTTCGGGGGTCCTGGACCACGGTATTGATGGTGGTCGGGGAAGAGAAGTGGACGTGATGCTGATCGCTGTCAGAGCGGGCGACACACAGCAGCAGTGCTGCCACACACCACCACGGCATTTCTACAAGAAAGAGAAAAACGGATGAAAATACGGAAAGGGAAGAGACGACGTGGGAGACGTTTCTCTTTAAATCTTTAATAAACACTCAATAGTACAATCTATTCTGCACATCAAATAAAGACAAGTATGAGGCAGTGAATTATAGACACCTGCTGAAATATTTAACATTTAGAGAGACAGTATTAAAAATCTTCATCCGGACGGGTGTGTCGTGTGGAACAAAGTGCACTGGGTAGGATTAGACATT
>JBCEWE010000791.1:47500-68278 GCA_039877035.1 Silurus lanzhouensis
GTTTCTGCAGGTTTCACAAAGTCAAATGTAAGACTTTTTAAGAACATTAACAATGAAATGTATCACAACACTAAACACACACACACACACACACACACACACACACACACACACACACACACACACACACACACGACAAAGCTCTAAATAAATTCTATTTGAGTGTCGCTGAACTCGCACTTCCCATCGCCCAATAATAAAATCCGTTCACGTTTGTGGTAAAATCCGAGAGATTTGCTCCAGTAACCGGAAGCTGATTGGCTGTTGGTCTCATTTATAGCTGAAATACAGCAAATTATATTCAGACTAGTGAAAGAAAAATAATCAACACCACCACAGAAACTAACAAACAAAAAGCCGAAACGTTTCAATGAGCGTCAGAGGTAAAAGCTAGAACAGTGAATTTACTCATGACTTTTAAACCCGTGTTGTCGTACCAGACGTTTGCATGCGTGCACGTGAGGTCATGTCCTGTGTAGTACCTGATCCTGGAGAAACCTTGTTTCTCTTATGGTTGAAATGAAATAAAGCCATGTGATTTGATCAGAAAGCTGGATCTCAAACTGCACTGAACATGTAATGTAACTGAGACGCTATAATCACTGCACAACCTTTCTTCAGTGGGCTTGTAGGTGAAGTGGCCACAAGGTCACTCCAGGTCAATTCAGCTCGCTATTTTTACTGTTTTTTTTATCATTGCTTATGAAAGGTTTGTAAAGTATTATAACTGAAATCATATTTCATTTCCATCCCCTAAAACTATTGCAGTTTTTTATAATAATAATAATAATAATAATAATAATATAATAAGAGGAAGAAGAAGGAGGAGGAGGAGGAGGCGGAGTCTTATTTGGGAAGTCAGGGAACAGAGAAACCTAATGAGATCTTCTGCAATCATGATTTCCACAAATGCCACACATGAATACAATTGAATATAAAGTCAGAGCAACAACAATCAAAACTAAAGTAACCACTGTGAGACGAGTGCAACAGCTGGGAATGGAATCAGTGGGAAAACATCTGTAAATAAATGTCTTGAGGAAAACTCGTACACCTCTTAACAAATCTGGGTGTATGATCGAGTCTACCGTGTGGGGTTCAGAATGATTTATAATCCGAATGATATCATTTATTGTTGAATCACATATAAGGTGAAGGAGTTTCGGAGGTGTAGTGTCGTACAACCACACATGGTACAATAGAACAGTATTAATGCACATGCAGTAAGAAATATATATCAAACTTCAGTGAAAAAAGGGTGTGTGTGTGTCTGTGTGTGTGTGTGTGTGTGTGTGTGTATGTCTGTCTGCAGGCGTGAGCATCGAGTGCATATCTCGTAATATTAGTGTGTTCACCTCCATCAAAATGACGGTAATTATCCACTCAAACTTGGAGATGGTGTGGTTTCCATGGCAACATGTACAATTCCCTGATTGGATATACAGGAAGCAGCGAGAACTCGAGTTCAACTGGACCTTTCACATTCGCTCTGTCGCATGCGAAGGTGATTATGAGTGTAATCAAAATCAAGACTTACTTTTGTGTGTGTGTGTGTGTGTGTGTGTGTGTGTGTGTGTGTGTGTGTGTGTGTGTGTGTGTTGTAAAATGATTGGTGTTGGGAGATTAGTATTTTATCTTTGTATTATCTCGTCTTATTGGGCTCTGCTCCCAACAACAAACAGAAAGACAAACACATACACACACACACACACACACACACACACACACACACACACACAGGATGACATGCTCATTTCATCATCCTGAGAGGAGTTACAGCGTCTCGCTCTTTCCCTCTCTGTCATTTGCTTTTTTCATTCTTATCTCTCAAATTCATACCACAATTCATTTTCCCTTCACAAACAACCTGACACACATCCTGGCCATGTGACGGCGTCTGACTCACACACACACACACACACACACACACACACACACACACACACACACACACACACACACACACACACACACACGCTGCACAGGAACCTTCACCTTTACATATTCACATAAATATATATAATGTCTGAGATTAAACAAAGATGTACAGCAGATTAATAGAGAATGTCTGCTACACTTAAACTCAGGGACACACCAGTGCCACTGTCCATCTGTGTCTCTCACTGTCCCCCAGTGTCTCTCACTGTCCCACTGTCCCTCAGTGTCTCCCACTGTCCCTCAGTCCCTCTCACTGTCCCTCTGTGTCTCTTACTGTCCCTCAGTGTCTCTTACTGTCCCTCAGTGTCTCTCACTGTCCCTCAGTGTCCCCTTAGTATCTCTCACTGTACAATTGGTGTCCTTCTGTGTCCCTCATTGTCTCTAACTGTCCCTCAGTGCTTCTCAGCATTTCTGTGCATGAAACTACAACATTTTGGTTCCTTGTAGATGCCACTTTCAATCTTCTGGATAAAGATAAAAAAAGGTGCACGTGAGCAATGTCGCTCAGGTTCACGTGTCCCGTATGATCCAGCGTGAAGGTGTGGAGTCGCAGACACACTCCGTTCCCCGCCAGCACGCGGCTCTGTGTATAAGGATGTGGTGGTGTGGACATTATTACTCATTAAGGACGTGTTTAGGAAAGAGAGAACACACGGGAGCTTTTCCCGGTTCAGGAGAAATAACGATGTGAAAGGAGTTCAGTCTCAAATCTGTGTATCTGTGCGTGCTGCAGATCCTCAACCATGTTTTTGTGGAGAGTTTGTTACCGAGTGTTAATGAAACATGTGCTTATTATTAATGCAGCGTTCGCATACCACAGGAATGTACAGTCTCTCCCGAGTGTCTCCAACTCGTCTCTCTCTCTCTGTGTGAAACTGCATTCTTCTTATTATTATTATTGCCGCTTCCTGTTTCCGACACCCAACGGCTGTTCTGACAGGTGACAATGGTGTGATTTTTGACAGGCAGATCTTTAAAGAAAGAAACCAGTGTATGATGAGGGTTAATCTCACCATGGAATGAGTTCCATAGAAAACAAGCAGGCAGGAGATTAGAACTGAGATTAGACCAGATTTCCTCTTACCTCAGACTACTGTAGCCTGGGATTTTCTGAATTAGTTTGAATCAGTTCCAGTTTCTGGTGTACTTCATTCATGTTACGAGTACAAACATGTTTTAGTTAAAAACTGCACACGCACCTGAGATGATGGTTTTACTGCTACTTCATGGAAACTGGATGTTTGCTGAACAGCAACTCAGTCCAAACCAAAACGTGTGAGAAACATGAAGCAATCAACATGTAGCAATTTCCCGAAGCCCAGTGACGTGTGCATCTGCCCCACACTTCTCCCAGATCTACTGGTGCTGATGAGGATCATCAACAACACATTTCCAATTCTATAAAGAAATCTAAACATAAATACAAGATTTCCACCAGCCCACTTCTCCTGACCTTTTACACACTCATTACACAACCACGGTTTCGGGTGAGTGCGGGTGAGTCAACAACAGCCAAACTCCTGACACCAGTGTTTTCTATATAAATCCAAACCAAAAAAAAAAAAACAGAAGCAGTCAGTGCAGTGGAGTTTCTCCTCTAAAAACACCATCATCCCCCAGATCTTACAAAATAACCACAACTGAAGAGAACGTGTACTCGCTGCTACTGCTGAAGTGTCAGAAACACCGTCAGTGTTATATACTCTCTCACACACACACACACACACACTGCTCCATAATCACCTCCACTGCTCCATAATCACCTCCACTGCTCCATAACCACCTCCCCTGTTCCATAACCACCTCCACTGCTCCATAATCACCTCAACTGCTCCATAACCACCTCCCCTGTTCCATAACCACCTCTACTGCGCCATAACCACCTCCACTGCTCCATAATCACCTCCAATGCTCCATAATCACCTCCACTGCGCCATAACCACCTCCCCTGTTCCATAACCACCTCTACTGCTCCATAATCACCTCCAATGCTCCATAATCACCTCTACTGCTCCATAACCACCTCCACTGCTCCATAACCTCCTCTACTGCTCCATAATCACCTCTACTGCTCCATAACCACCTCCACTGCTCCATAATCACCTCCAATGCTCCATAACCACCTCCACTGCGCCATAACCACCTCCCCTGTTCCATAACCACCTCTACTGCTCCATAATCACCTCCAATGCTCCATAATCACCTCTACTGCTCCATAACCACCTCCACTGCTCCATAACCTCCTCTACTGCTCGATAATCACCTCCACTGCTCCATAATCACCTCCAATGCTCCATAATCACCTCTACTGCTCCATAACCACCTCCACTGCTCCATAACCTCCTCTACTGCTCGATAATCACCTCCACTGCTCCATAACCACCTCCCCTGTTCCATAACCACCTCCACTGCTCCATAACCTCCTCTACTGCTCGATAATCACCTCCAATGCTCCATAACCACCTCCACTGCTCCATAACCACCTCCCCTGCTCCATAACCTCCTCTACTGCTCCATAATCACCTCCACTGCTCCATAACCACCTCCCCTGTTCCATAACCACCTCCACTGCTCCATAACCTCCTCCATTGCTCCATAACCTCCTCTACTGCTCGATAATCACCTCCACTGCTCCATAACCTCCTCCACTGCTCCATAACCTCCTCCACTGCTCCATAACCTCCTCTACTGCTCCATAACCACCTCTACTGCTTACCAGTGCTCCATAACCTCCTCTACTGCTCCATAATCACCTCGACTGCTCCACCTATTTGTAATTATAATCTCCATAAATTAAAGACCAGTCTAAGGTCATGCTTCAGTAACATCTGCAGATGTTTGCTGTGATTCAGACATGAAACTGAAATATCTGCATTCCTCCAGCAATTTAAAATGCAGTTATATCTTCTGTGATTCTGCAAGGTTCTTCATGCTCAGTTTTTGTTTCCCACCAGGTGAGTAAGTGTTAGTTGGAAACCGCACGTACATTCCTCATGATCAGATCAGTGTCACTTCAACAAACGACTTTCCAATCAGAAGTCCAACATCTTAACCACTGAGCTCCCACTTCTCCAATAACCACCAAAGATCATCTACTCTCGATTTATTTAAAGGATCGTGTTCGTTTGTTTGTTTAAATATAAACAGAGCTCCTTCTCTTCTGCAGTTACTCTGAGCGCAGTACAAATCATGAATTACCTTTAACCTGCTGAAGATCTCGAACTCCTGTTACTAAAACATGGAACATCTCATCAACTCACATGGGCTTTTCCAGATGAATTCACCAGCTGTTCGTGCAGATGTGGAAGTGCTGCAGACGGAAAGCGACCGTAAGCGGCTGAACAGACTGAACACAGAGGGAAGTGCAGACATCCACATTATTGCCTATTTTCATTTCCTTAAATAATCTATAAATAGACAAAGAACACAAAGTCTGCAAAACAGTGATCACTGAGGAATCATTTCAGAAATAAAACATTTTAATCTTGAGATTTATTAGTTTTATTATATGATAAATAGTCTCATAATTACTATTATTATTAGTAGTAGAAGAATTCAGGGGTATAGTAACTTGTACGTATTTTGCAACGTCACATTTTATTCTTAAATTGCTATTTTTTTGTAATAAATACAATTGAAAATGTGGCCAAAAGTATTGGGACACCCATCATTCAAGCCATATGTGGTTCTTCCCCAAACTGTTGCAAAAAAATTGTATATGACATTTTTGGGTATGTTAGAATTAAATGTTGCATTAGTAGCTTCCTGTGCACAAAGCCAGCTCCATGAAGATCTGTTCTACATGGGTTGGGGTGGAAGATCTCCTGCTATAGAGCTATAAATCCTAGCAACACCTTTAGGATGAAATCACTACCTGACTTTAATAACCACACTCCAAAATCTAGTGGAAGATCTTCCCAGAAGAGTGGGCGTTATTATAATGATAATGAACAGAAGTATCAACGTGACCTGCAGTTCACGTCTTACACAAGAGATATAAAGACTACGCTTTTATTTTGTTACAAAATAATAAAATCCATCTGAGCGTCACCATAGAGATTACAGCTGGTTAAAGTCTGCGGTTCACAGAGGTCAGAGGTGGTGTGATGCTCAGCGTTTCCTTTCAGCAGAGCAATCATCATCATCATCATCATCATCATCATCATTATTATTATTATTATTATGATGATGATGATGATCAGGATGAGAGCACAGCCTCGGGCAGCTCTCAGCCAGACAACACCGCAGATCACTCAGACATTCATGCATCCTTTCTGTACCTCCACAGTAAACTCCACCCCTGAACCTGACCTGATGGAACTCCTGAATTAAATATCACTGAAATAACATCTGGCATTTCTCAGAGTCTGGAGGAAATGATGCCCAAAAAAAACCCTGAGTTCACTTTCAGTTTTTAATATCAGCCATGAGGTTTTTTTTTTTCTACTGCTACTAATCTGTAGCGTGATTATCTGAGTGAGTGTGTTTCCTGAATCAGTGCATGGGATTGTACACACACACACAATCATACACACACCTGCTGATAGAACATTGGAGAAGTCTGATTAATGCACCCAAATCAAATTCTTAGTTCAGTACACAGGAAGATTTCACTGTTTCACGGATCGATTACGAACTCACGGCACATGACATTAACTCTACCTTACCACCAGTGTGTGTGTGTGTGTGTGTGTGTGTGTGTGTGTGGTCTCCCTATTCAATTCCAGCAGTGTTGGATAGTGTACGATAGAGCAGGAAGTTTATATGAGGATTTTTACACCGGAATGTGTTTTCCATACTTTCATCATATAACGTTGTGTTCAGCAGCAGCTTGTTAGCAGAGGTTTTGGAGCAACAGGACGACATTAAAAGGACAAACATTGTTTGGCGACATCCCGCATACCGTCTCACAGCCGAACGTCATGGCTGGGTTTCAACATCTCCAGTCCGACTAGTGTTTGATTCGAACACTTAAATATCTGGTGAATGCAGAGATGATAGCTAAACACTTCATGAACACTCGTGGGGAACTCAGAGGTATTGGTTGTAGGTTTATATCTGGAAGTTGAGTCATGCCAACTGAACAAGTTGCTCGGATGAGTAGTGAAACGTTTCGATCCAATCGGATGACATGAATCAACTTCCAGATAATCACACCTGAATAACAGACTCTTCACAGACACATTGTAGGTTTATAGACATTGTGCTCGTTTCTGTTATCAGCCTAAGACTGATTATAATGTGCATAATAAATCATCAGGCGAGTTGTGATCTGTAGCAGGAGGACGGATTTAGAAGCACGTGTCAGACGTTTAAATACGTGTACCAAATGAATAAGAATATAAGAAGTAGTTTTGCTTATATTCTGGTTTTGAAGCAAAAAAAACAACAACGAATATTCTGACCAGAAACTGGACCTTCTTGGCCCTCGGGCTGTTGATTTGTCCACTCCGGCCCTAAAACCCGTCAGAATAACTTTTAAAGAAAAGAGCCGGAGGAGAAATGTGGATATCTTATTGCTTGAGTGCAATAAAACACATCTGACCCTTCCGTTTTTATGCTCGTGGTGTTTCTCAGAAGTGTTTTGCAGGAATGAGTGCGAGTCTTAAAATGAATAGATGTGGATGGCAGGAGGAGGCATGTGGAAAAATCAAAAAGCTGTCGGAGTCAAACACGTGAGCCTGCAGTCGCTGTGCCTAATTGTTTCTCGAGTCCATGGCAGGTTCTGTCACGGCGGCGTATCGTCATCGGGACGTGCAGAAAGGTCAGGGGGATTATGTGTCGTACCTGTCTGAGTCAGAAACAAGTGTGATGAACGGAGAGCGGAGGGAGCGATGGAGAGAAAAGGGAGACGGAGAGGATCAGGGAGGAGTGGAGGAAGAAAAGTGCATGTCGTATCACCCGGGTTTGAGGTGACCACAGAAACGCTGAGGCTGAGAACCAGAAAGAGGAGGAGGAGGAGGTTTACGAGTAAATTAAAGGCTTGGAGTGAGCGTGGGCTCTTTGTCCAAGTGCACTGCTCTTATCTGATGACCTCTGACCTCCTGACACAGAGCGTGAGTGGGAAAGAGAGAGTTGAATATTATTTAATATATTTAGCAATCAGAATATAATGTTTATCCTGTTTCATCACGACCCCAATAAATGAACTGCATCACACTGGTTATTACTGTGTATCTGATATAAACAGTTCAGCAGTAACGTGAAGATCATTCATATCCAGCAGATTCTAATGTTCAGGAGACGCTTTAAACTTGAAACACACTCTATCGTAATGTACATTATAGAAATAATGGAATGATGCCATGGTTGGTGATATAAACGATGACGTTAGTGTCATGTTTATTATTCAGTGAATAAAATTATATTTGGCAGTAGGAACAGGAGCTTTGAGGATTTGAATTTTGATCAGGACTACAGTTTGCTCTGATCTTCATCACTGCACCTCAACATCGTTTATCTGTAACAAATGGACATTCGGTGGAACCCAGATGAGGATGAGGTTCCCCCTCTTGAGTCTGGTTCCTCTCAAGGTTTCTTCCTTCTGCATCTCAGAGAGTTTTCCTTCACCACAGTCTCCACCGACTTGTTCATCAGAGACAAACTTACACTTATAAAGAACATCTACATTTTTATCTCCACATGATCTGTGTAAAGCTGCTCTGAGACAATATGCTCTATAAAGAGAAATGAATAAAAATGAATAGAATGAACAACACAACCACTCTACCACCACAGAAGAACATACTCGATCATTTTCCAGGTTCACTTGTGCTTGATTTTTTTTATTCTTTCTGATTGTAGCTTTCAATTCCACATCATCTAATTATAAAAGAGACACAGCAGTGGTCGCAACCTCTCTCTCTCCCCTACTGGGCCGACTGCAACACACACTCCATTTCATTCCAGTTCCCATCATCTCGGTCACAGCTTTCCTTCACACTTGTATCTTTCTTTAATCCAGATGTTCTCTGTCAGATGTTGATCTGGGTTCCTCTTGTCTCCAAAAATAAAATGGAACCCCGTTCGGCACACTGGGGACGACGGCGACCCCCCGGTCCGCTCTCGTTACAGGGAACAGAAGCGATACATCATGTTGATAATGATGTGTAACACGTGATGCGATATTCGAGCATGAAACAGCAGCAGGGCGGCCATTACAGCTGTGCGATCCTGCACATCACTCACTCTCACACAGAGCACTGAGGAGACAGACGAGGGACACGTCTCTCTTTTTTTGACACTGGACATTTCTTCTGGCTCTCCCAAAGGCTTTGCAATTAGATTTGAAGCACGGAGGACATCCGAAGCAGAGCACGTCCACTTTCCTTTCTCTCTGCGCGCTGTGAATTCTGACTCGAGTGGGAAAAAGAAAAAGGCCTGATATTTCTGAGTTCATGGCTTGAGTTTGTTCTGATCTGATTCTGGAACATCTCATAGAGAACAGCCAAAATTACAGACAGCAGAACACCGTTCCCACAAAGCAATCACACCTACATAAGTGTGTGTGTGTGTGTGTGTGTGTGTGTGTGTGTGTGTGTGTGTGTGTCCAGCGAGAAGCAGTCTCCTAAGCAGTAGGTTTAATTTCATGTAAATTGATCATTACTTGACTCCAGGGTGCCACAGACACTCCAGAAACAGCGGGACTTTATTCAAATGAGCTTCTCTACACTGTGAAGTGTCTAACGCGACAGTGTTCCTCTTCCTGCTCCTGTCCCCTTTCCTCCACCACTTCATCGTCCAGTCTAGACAGATCTACCACCGGATGAAGCATCTTAGCAGCATCAAGAAGTTTCCGAAACTACTAACACTAAACACGCCTGCTGTTCATCCAGAAAAAAACTGAAAGCTGACCTGAGCTCTAATGCTGATATGAGAAAGAACTGAGACTGAATAGACAAAAGGAACAAAGTTTCAGAACACTGAAATCACACCTCACTTCCTCAGCACGCACACGCACACGCACACGCACGCACACGCACGCACACGCACACGCACGCACACAGTCATTTCTCATTATATAATAAACAACACCTATTTCTATGAAACATTTTTTTGCTGTGTAAAATATAAACCTCGTCACCATTCTCCACTCATCACACTCCATCTGTTAAATAATAATAAACAAAACATCTGGATTGTTTTCAGGTTCATTATCAACTATTTGCGTTCCTTTAACTGACTATATGATATTATACTCAGTTTATGTGCAGATTATTATTTAATTTATTTTTATTCTTGCCTTTTATTTACCTTTTGTTTGTGTAAATAACACAAACAAAAGGTAAATAAAAGGCAAGAACAAAAATATATCTTTTTTAATTCTATACTTTCAATAAAAAAGTATAGAATTGAAATCTGTAATCTAGAAAAGCATCTGTAATATAAAAACCCACTGAATTAAAGTTATGCTTCGCTCTGTGCATATGAAAACTATTGTTCCACGTGTGTGTGTGAGTGTGAGTGAGAAATAGAGTGTGTGTGTGTGTCTAAAAGAGAGAGAGAAAGAGAGAGAGAGAGAGAGAGAGAGAGAGAGAGAGAGAGAGAGTGTGTGTGTGAGAGAGAAAGAGAGAGTGTAAGTGTGTGTGTGTGTGTGTGTTTGTGTGTGTGAGAGAGAGAAAGAGAGAGAGAGTGTAAGTGTGTGTGTGTTTGTGTGTGTGAGAGAGAAAGAGATTGTGTGTTTGTGTGTATGTGTATGAGAGAGAAAGAGATTGTGTGTGTGAGAGTGAGTGTGTGTGTGTGTGTGTGTGTGTGTGTGTGTATAATCTCGTGACACTGCTCAGGCCAGTATGAGGAGTATTTCCTTATGTGGAGGTGACTGCAGCAGGTCGAGAGCTTCGTCCTCACACTGGAATAAATCACTGAGTGCAAATGACCAGGAAAGGAACAGCTGCTATTCACATAACCTTCAAAGATGGGACTGGAACACTGGAACACTGGGAAACCCCCCCCCCCCCCCAACCACACACACACACACACACACACACACACACACACACAGAGACAAAGACACATCGACAAACAGACACGCAGACAGACAGAAACGCAAACAGACAGACACGCAGACAGACAGAAACGCAGACAGACAGACGTGATATATGAAACAGACAGTCAGGATACACTGTTTTGGAAAACAGATAGATGAAGTTAAATTGTGTGTGTTTCCAGTCTTCATCTCATCTCAGCTCAGGAACAGGAGAAACGAGAAGGCAGTAAATGTCACCCGGCCTTTAGCTTCTGTCTGCTCCCAAATCTCAATCAGAAACCAGGGTTCTGACAGTTTCTTTCAATCTGCTTTCAACCATCACTTCCTCCACATCACAACATAACACAGGGGTGATGGAGGGAAGATAAGGCATGTGAAAGACGAAAAGTGTGTGTGTGTGTGTGTGTGTGTGTGTGTGTAGACAACTGCTCTTACAGCAAACAGTAAATATAACGCACAAAAGCAGGGAGTGCTTTATATATGTCGATGGGAATCCTGTGAGTAATGAGGTCCTGCAGTCTGCAGTGTCCGTCCCTCTGTACATCAACACCCACAAAATCACCCAAACATCACCCTTACCTACTGCACGTACACGGTGCAGCCTAAAGTATTGGGACACCTTACTTTTGCAGCCATATAAGGTTCTTCACTAAAGCTGGAGGCACACCCTTGCGGCTGAATGAGCACAAAGTCTAGTGGAACATCTTCCCAGGAGAGTGGATCTTAACAGTAAATGGAGACTAAATGTGGAATTGGATGTTCAGAAAGCACTTAGTAAACTAATGGGAAGGTGTCCACAAACCTCTGGCACTACAGTGAACTTCTCATGATAACCATCCTTCTTATTACAATATTACTTTATATTAATATATAACCTTCACTTACTTGTGTTTCTCCTCTTCTTCCCTCACACCCTCTGATGGTGCTCTTCAACAGGACTGCAAACACACTGAACACAGAGAGCGAGAGAAAAAGTTATAAATCAGAAGATAAATGTGCTTTTTATTAAATATTATTTTATATTATATAAATATTATAATGTTGTACACGAGGATTTTGGCTCAGATGTTTCTCCTGGGGCTTTGCGTCAGGGGTTTGGTGGCCATGTTCTCAACTTGCTTCACATCACAAAAGTAGGTGTGTGTGTGTGTGTGTGCGTGCGTGCGTGCGTGCGTGCGTGCGTGCGTGCGTGCGTGCATATAAATGTATGAAAAAACTTGGTCGATTTTCATTTTATTGTCTGACAATATTTATGTGAAACAACTACATCACGAATCCTACTATTCCCATCGCTGTTAATCGAGGAATCCAGCCATTTCCAAGGCTCTGCACTGATATATCCATCTTCTCCCTCTGCATTCATCAAGCAGGACCTTCAATCTGAGCTGAATTTCTACACTTGACTGGTTCTGATTACGGCCTAGTTCTGAAACTGACACGGATAAAAACAGTGTTCTGCAGAAGCACAGGCAGGCGGATGAAAGCCTGGCTGTGGGGTTCCTAATGAAGCCCAGGGAAGATCATGATTACAAGTGGAAAGTCATGATTATTTTAGAGACGCCCCTCCTGTCAGACAAAGCCTCGCTCACTGAAACCCAGCCAGCGCTTCCAACCGCGTCGGCCAGCACATATCACTCAGGAGACCGTGGTCCTTTTCTTCACCTGAACTCTCTGGCATAATATTAATAGGGGTGTTCCAAAATACTGTCAAATTTGCTCACGTTCTCCTCTTTAGTGCACAGGAGATCTGAGGTTTTATTGCATATCTATATCTGTACCACATGTATGGAAGCACTTATGTGGACTAGAGGTTGGAGCCTCTGCAGCGAGCTCGAAAGCAAGTCTTCTTCATCAGAATGGAGACATGTATATATGTGGGTTGCCAGATCTCAGAACTTGGCCTCATTACCCCCCACCAATGAAAAACAGATGTGTGTAGTCATGTTCCTGAAGTGATTGTGATCTATTGCTTTTCCATACTCTACTTCTCCTAGAGTTCAATTTGTTCCTTCTTATACACACACACACACACACACACACACAGACACACACACACACACACACACACACACACAGTTTTATACTTTGAAAAGATCAAATCCGCTTTAAAACGTTCTACAGAGGGAAGAACACGGACGAAGGCGAGGTTGAGTAGGGTTTGGCGTTCTGCACAAAACCAATGAAAAGGACAGAAAACACCATCAAGCCAACTGGCAGCAACATCAAACAATGCAGCACATAAAACACCCATATTACATATTCCACATTATAGACCTGTCGGTCTGCCAATGGAAAATGGATGACAGCTTCAGATAGAAGTTCAGAAAGCGAGATCTTTCTCTCAATCATCATCCAGCTGAAAGAGTTTTAATGAATTGCAGAGATGTTTCTGAAAAAAACTCCAGCTGTGGGCGATGTGGCTGAGAAAGGATCCAAAATCTCCTCCCTACAGTACGTCCTCTGTGTAATAGACTGGGAGAGCAGTGTGATCTACTGGAAACACTGATCGCTTCCACACACACACACACACACACACACACACACACACACACACACACACACACACACACACACACACAGAGGAAGTCGTGATAGAGCTTCCACACTGATTTTGTCTTTCCCACATGTGCAGTAAGGATCATGTGAGCTTAGCACTCAGGGCAGAAAGAATGTGCTCATATTTCTGCTCACACCTCCAACACCATCAGTGTAAAACTCACCCGTGAGTGAAAGTTTGCTGTGAGCAGCATTGGATCTCCTGCGGTTGATTTTTTGACCTTTTTTATTCTGGTTTATGAGCTCTATACGAGGACACCTTCTGCCTCTCTGTGTGAAAGCGTCATCCAGAGATCGATCACTCCCTCACTCGCATCCTATTCCAATAGAAGTCTGAATGATTCCCCTGCATTCCTTCCGTCCTCTGTAACCTCCAGCTTCCTGCTCTCCGTTTCAGTGTATCTGCAGAGCTTCAGGACGGTCTGAGGGAGAGACTCTGAGCCTCAGGGGTTCACAGCAAACTGGGTGTTCAACTGCATCAATTCCTTCTGAAGCATGACGTTCCTACATACACCACAGACTCTTGTTTTTACAGCTGGATGTGTGTGTGGGTGTGTGTGTGTGTGTGTGTGTGTGTGTGTGTACGTACTACTAGTATATAAAACTAGTAGAAAAGGTAAAGTGAGACGAGAGGAAATGCTTCAGAGAAAAAGCAATTTCACTCTCATCACGAACTGTGAGGGTTAGAGAGCGAGAAATGGGACAAGGTCTGTTACGAGTGTGCACTCATAAAACCATTTCACTGCTCATTTCTTATAAAACACTCTCCCTCACACACACACACACACACACGAACAAAACTTTCTGAGCTCTGTTTAACTCTCTCTTTCCCTCTAGGTCACACACAAACACACATACACACACACAAAATACCACTGAGGCTAAAAGCTGCTTAAAAACAACAGAGTAACTGCTCTTTCCCAGGAGCCAGTATCCAGCAGGGGAAAGACAGAGATGATGTATTTTTAGATCTGTGCTGTTTATAATGGACATACACTGTGTGTGTGTGTGTGTGTGTGTGTGTGTGTGTGTGTGTGTGTGTATTCAGGCTCATTAAGCTGCTGGACTACATTTTTGTTTAGTTTTTTGTCCCGTGTTCCAATACCATCGTTATTGACAAAAAAATCGTAATAAAGGAAACGTGGGTCTGTATTAAAACCCTTCACCTCCACCCCCAAATTTGGAGATGGAGTTCAATATAACAGGATGTTTGGACGCACGTCTCACATCCATTAGCAGCTACGCTGCTAGGCTAAGACGAATCGCACCAGGGAGAACATTGCTGTAATTTGTGACATGGATATGAAACAGAAGAGACACTGATGATTGTGCTGAATGAGAGCACCAGCATTAGAGAACACCGTCACCATGAAGTGCTGGAACTGCAGCCAATAATTCTTATAGACGTCTGCGAAAACTGAGAACGTGGTTGTTGTTCCTACTCTGCTAATAACTCTTGTTTACGGCTAATGCTGAATGCTACATAAAATGCTAACATGCTAGCATGAGGAAACAAAAAAACAAGTCGTCTGTGATGGAGGTAAAACCATATGTTCCTCTTCCACTTTACACTGCCTAGAAGAGAACAGCGTGAAGCTCCACGTGGTTTATTGTTCAGGACAAAAGCCAGATCACGTGTATGTATATATTTACAGTATTTGCAGGGTGTCGGGATTTGACTAGCTACAGTAAGCAGGAGGAGGAGAGACGGCTTCAGTTCTATAATGTGGTGTCTTCAGCTGGAGCACTCAATGTGCTCAGTGTTCTCCTCTAAGTACTGCTGCGGCTTTACTTACCAGAAATATCAGCAGAATTATCATGTCTGTATCGTTCAATGAAGATTATTTACACACTCTCTCTCTCTCTCACACACACACACACACACACACACACACACGTTCATGAAAAACGGACCAGAGTTTACACCAGAGGTTTAATAGCTGCACTGGTATGCAAGTTTTCAGTTTTTTTGGAGTGTTTGGTTTTGGTTTTTTTGGCAGGAGAACCTTCACAGCAGTTTGAGCTCAGACCCTGGAGGACATCAGTGACTTCTATATTATAGACGACTCCGTCTCAGTGGGTCATATTGTACATGCACATACACCAAAAACCCCTCAAATGGTCCTGAGAGCGATCTATAATACACACCCTCCTATTCTTGCCCACGAACGTTAACAGACGTCCTGGATTAGTGCACCACAGGCAAGAAAGACACAGGAAAAAGCTTGGTGAGCAAAGAAGACGAGGATGAAACCCACACGAATCATCAGCTTTACACCCGCGTAATTAGTCTCGCCAACTGGAGACGAGGACGGAGACGAGGAGGAGGAAGCGTGAATGTGTGTCTACACCTCGTCACGTCGTTTTGCACGTCGGTTCCTTCACTCCTACGACGAGACGCTGAAACTGATATAAATCCAGCCGCAGTGTCGGGAGTAACATATGATACATAAACTATACACTTACAGGAAAACAGTTTATAGCCAATCTGATTAGAGATGAAAGACTGGAGTGGCCTTGTAGAGCGCACATGCCTCCATAATCTCTGTCCTACTTCTCTGTTCCAGACATGAAAGCACTTCAGAGCCAGGGAAACGCGGGCGCATGTACACACACACACACACACACACGTTATTTATGTCTGGACAACATTTTTAGCTTCTGTTATTTTCAGTGCCACACAAATAAACTTTAAAGTAGGCTATTAAAATATTGGTTTTTTAGATTGTTGATATTAAAGCCTGATCATCTCCAAGAAAATCATCAGAACTTCTACTTTTGCACTCATCAGACAAAACTTTGAATCTATGCAACCTGTTTAAAAAGTCTATAGAAAAAACTTTCTGCAGAACCTGGCCATGATTAGAGCTGAAATGTGGTAACATTGTTGGCAGATCCGCCTCACTTGCCCCCCTACCATGAGGACGAGACAGAGGATTATTCGATAGAAAATGCCAACAGCACCTGCTTGGAGCCCAGGAGACTTGGCACAGGCCGTTTGATGCCACCACCAGATTCTTCACATGACTGTGATAAAGCCTGCACCACCTGGCAACCAAACCTCCCACTGATACTAAGGAGCACAACACATTACAGCATTACAAGAAAGGAATGGCAGCTCTCCAGTGTCCTGCACGGAACCCTGACCTCAGAACATCTCTGGGATGGGCTTGAACACCGAATGAACCTTCTCACTTCCTCATCATCAGTGTCTGAAATTAAGCTTCACCCCAAAAGCCTACACAGAACATATAATAACAAAATAAAGAATCCATCTGATGAGGATGAGGCATGGATCTGTACTTTTAACTATTGCAGAGGTCCATGGATGATCGTATCTTCACACTTTCTCAGCATGCTAGCAGATCGGGCGTATCTTTGAGAGCAGAAAGCGATACCGCTCTAGTGAGTGGAGTGAATGAAGCAGAAATGCAGCGTAAAGCTAAAAGGAGACGTGTTGAAACAGTGAGATCATGAGTGCTCGGTAGGAGTAGTGTTACCTCTCGACCACGTGTGTAAGACGTGACGACGACCTTCTTACTATCACAGCTGAATTACTTCATTCCTCTGAGACATTAAATCAACAACGGCCTGCTTCCAACTTACTAAATCTCGATTTTCCCCAAAACGAGCCTCTGCTATTACAACCCGGAGGTGGAGAAACACACACACACCGCTTGTCATAAAGGTTTACAGGACATTAGAACTATCTTTGTATGCAACAGAAAATATTGTGCAAGCTGGAGCTTCTCACTTCTGAGGCAAATGGATAGATAAGATAGATAGATAGATAGATAGATAGATAGATAGATAGATAGATAGATAGATAATAGATAGATAGATAGATAATAGATAGATAGATAGATAGATAGATAGATAGATAGACAGACAGAAGACAGACAGACAGACAGACAGACAGACAGACAGACAGACAGACAGACAGACAGGACAGACAGGAGTTCTTTAGTGTTAAGACTCCATTGAGGACACAGACGGAGCAGCGGGTGAAGCGTCTGATCTGTATAATTTCAGCAGAAAATGAAAGCAAGAAACACACAGCCAGGATTGGCTCGGAGAGGAACCTTCACCAACACGCCCGGTTCTGCTCTTTTCAGCGTTCCAGTGATTAATGGTACATGGTGAGAGGAAGGAATCCCTCTGAACAAATGCCTGAATGGAGAGCAGCATCCACACCACAGACGGCGTTTCTCACAAGACATAAAACCAAACATCCATCATATCTCATGTACAGTGAGTCTCACAGCGAGTCTCTCACTGCTCATGAGCACAACCAGAAGCTCGATTTAGCTGCTTTTTAGAGCTCGTAGTTTAAACAATGGTGTGAATAATTGTTATAAAGGTTTAACACGCTGCTCCTGATCAGTAACAGCAATAAAGCAGGTATTTTAATTCATTATAAAATGTTGTACAGTATCCACTAAATTACATCTCAATTATAAATATAGTTCACACAGATTTTTAAACCTACAGGTTTCCTTGTGGGAAAGCTCCAAAAACAACAACCTGGAATTCCCACACAGGGGTTGACTCAGAAGGGAATGTTTTTCAGAGTTGTGGTGGGAATTAGTTTCGTCTCCCTCTCGTATGACGTCATCGCATTTGAGATTCACAATATTAGCTCTTGCATCAGGGCTGAACTTGTCTGCTGCTGCGGTCTTCTTCTGACTAGTGTTTCTCGCGCCAGGTTCAGGAGGACAGAAATACACCAGGAGCCTCTGAATCAGAGTAATAAACATGCACAGGAGCAGAGAAAGAACACACTGCTGTCCGGCTCACGATAATTCACAAGCTGGAATGGTATTATTTTGTCTCATTTGTCATAGGAATTGTTGAGCATGAATACCTTCATATTAATCTTTTATAACCAACAGTTTTAGACACCTGACTGTGACGAGTGATGTATAATTTGCTAGTTAAGAAGGAAACATCTGTAGGTTCCTTCAGTTGAGAAAACGATCGAAAGTGCAATGAATCCGAATGAATTATTTTGAGATTATTATAATATAAATTTCGAAAACATTTGTTTCTGCTGCAGCTACAACACGAAACCGTCCGTCACTCAGTAAAAGTGGTGCGGAAACAACTGCTTTCTGTTACAGCAATAAAATCAGAAGGAGACATGCTTCTGAACTCGCGAGCAGCGCTGCCCTCTGGTAATCAATTCCCCCAGAAAAACAAACAGAGACCACATTTGGATGATGAGAGAGGAAGAAAGCAGCAGGAGGAGGGATAAAGTTATGCGAGGGAGAGGGGAAAACAGAGGGAAATGGATGAAATGTTCCGACAGTCTTCGTGGAGAAGGAAAAGAGAGCGGCGGGGGTGAAGAGGGGGGTAACAAAACATTCCTGACAATTGAGGCCTGAAAGAGAGAGAGAGAAGGGGGGGAGGGAGAGAGAGAGAAAGCGAGAGAGAGAAGAGGGGAGAGGGAGAGAGAGAGAGAGAGAGAAGGGGGGAGAGAAAGGGGGGGGGAAGAGAGAGAGAGAGAGAAAAAAGGGGGGAGAGAGGCAGAGAGAGAGAGAGGGAGAGAGAGAGAGAGAGAGAGAGAGAGAGAGAGAGAGAGAGAGGAGATTAAAGACTGGGGAAAAAACGATTTAAAAGCTACTGTTTCTTTATGAAGCTAATGAGCATTTCTCACATCCAGTAAAATAATGAGGAGGACAAGAAATTATTATTTTATTAAACACCAAGAATCACAAAATTCACAACTGTTTTAGTTTAAAGCTTCAGCTCCATAATAATACCAGAATCATTTACATTAAGTGTGACTCAAGAAGCAGCTTTAATACCACAAACCAGAACAGGATTCTCTGGATCACTCTGGGAATCAAGAGCAAGACCACATTAGAGACATATGGAAGAGGAGGAGGAGGAGGAGAAGGAGGAGGGCACACAGGCCTCTGAGGCTGCACATCTGGATATGTTCAGGATGTTTGGGATTCCTTGGTTGGCTGTTTGGAGTCTTTGTGCCATGCTGAATGTTCAGCAAAGTGTGAATCTGCTAAAACCTATATGGAGGATATACAACTTAGCAAAAAATTAAAGTGTCACTGATTATACAGAATCGAGCTTTTGGTCTTTTAATTCCAATAGTGAAACTTCAGAACCCCAAGCAGATCCACCGCTCATCAACTCTACTGACACTGTATCTACAGTCCAGGTGGAACTGCAGAGACTCAACAGCAGGAGGACGGAGTGTTAAGTCTGGCTTTGTGTCTGTGTAAGTAGGAGATAAAGGTCTGCTCACTTCTCCTGCATGCAGAGCCGTTAAACTGGACTCCTGTCTCTTTACAGACCAGAGACGTTATCACACTCACATTATACCGTATCATACACCATAGACGTGTATCGGGTCAACGCCATTATTTACACTGCAAAACTACTTCTTTAATGATTAAAAACATTAAACAGAGGATTCAGGTTTCCATTAAAACATTCACTTGTCACTAACCACTGGGGATTTGTCCAGGAATCAGGATGTGGGGGGAAAAACAGGAAAGTGAGCTAAGTGACTTTTATTAGTCAAAACTGTTATTTCTTTTGCTTTAATGGACTGTTCATCTTCAATATTTTACATTTAAGGCATTTGCAGATGCCCTTATCCAGAGCGACTAACATTTATCTCATTCATACAACTGAGCAGCTCTGGTCTTAAGGGCCTTGCTCAGGGGCCCAGGACCAGCTGCTAAGTGTGTCTGGATTTGAACTCATGATCTTGGCATCCAAAGGTCTTAAAAGATGATACATTTAAAATAATACCAGTATGGAATAGTGGGCTTCACTGTGACCACAGCATCTCTTCTCATCTCATCTCATCTCAATTCAGCTATCAACTCAAAAGCCCACAGACAGAGCAATTCATGGAGAATATATAGTCACCTCCTCAATGCATGATTAGGTGATTATTAACATCTCAGTGCATATGACTGGTTCTGGAATTTCCAGATCAAACAAAATTCCTCAAAATAACTAAGAGAACAATCATCTACACCATTAAGATTCAGTTTATACGTCTACAGTTTATTCAATCACTTCACTCCACATCTGAGGGGAACTGAGTACAAGAGCCACATCTGGATTTCCATCAGAGTCCCCGACTTGTCATGTATCGATGAATACGAGACCTTCTCCTCAAATCGTGACCGTATATAGCAGACAGTTTAATGAAGCTGTCTGGGTTCCGTCAGAGAGACGAGACGGCTGTCGAACAGAGAACGTCCTCCATAATGGAGGTTTTATTACACCATAAATGAATACAAATAACTTCATAGAAAGCATTG
>JBCEWE010000784.1:0-68268 GCA_039877035.1 Silurus lanzhouensis
GAAGCTTTATCTCAGAGGACAGAATGTTATGTTGTTGTTACTGTCCTATATTTAAAAAACCTGCAACTTCATAATGGTGTGTCAACTTTTTATATCCACTGTATTTCTTTCCATCCAGTGTATGTATGTTCTAATGTTTTGTTGCTTTGCAGACTTTCCTGAAGCCTCCAAACTGATTATGGTCATGGTGACAGCATGGCCATGTATTTTCTCCCATGACAGCGCTTTATGCAGAGCTATTCATATAGTGGGCAAAATGAAGGCAGATGGAAACATATTAGACTTGCTCAGCAAGTATATGTACTGGGATGAGGTAAGTAGCTGATTCTCAGTGTTCCTCTTAGTTTCATTGTTTATCACTATCAGGCCAGAACAGTTATGGCAACCGTCATAATTATTGTTTTCCAATTGTCAGTGTAATATAGTGGGACAATTTCCATCATCCATTCATGTTGATTATTAGTTATTAGTTATTTTTTTATAGTTCAAGCAAAAAGTGTTAAAGGACATCACTATTTTAGGCTTTTTATTAGTGGAAGTAAACATTGTACCTAAAATTGTCACCTTTCAGTTATCACCACATTATTGTAAAGATCATTTTACTGAACTAGTTATTAAAGAAAATATCTATTTTCTGCCAGGACCCTCCAGGAAACATCTACAATATGATTGTTTGCACACTGAAAGATCTTTTTGAAGACCACAGTCTAAGGTTCCAGAAGAGCAGCTGGTATGGTTATGATCTCTGTGATGCTGCCTGGAACTACATCTTCAGCGTAGATCTTCTGTGTGCACAACTGGGCTGGCCATGGACTCTTAAAAATATTATACGGTATTGAACGCATATTTAATTCTCAGCTTTCTAGTTTTCAAACTACTTGAATCTAAAAGGTCATAAATTATTTATTATTTTTCTAGAACATCAACACTGAGAGTATTTCAGTTGCAAAGTTTATATTTAGGCAGACATTTTTGTATTTAATCTTTTATGCAATAAGAACTCTTGGGGAAAATTTGGGTAAATGTTGATATAGTGATGGCTTCTGTGAGGAAATGTTTATTTAGCATTTTTTAAAGAGGTTTCCGGGATTAGTGCTCAGACAGTCAGAGCTACAGAAAGTGTGTAAATTTAGCTATACGTTTTTCACTATCGGGGTGTCTTTAGGACCAAATTCTTATGCCTATATATTATGGGGCTAATAATCTAGTGGTTGTATAAAATATTGCAAATTTTCCAGTCTTTGTTGCATAAACTTACAATATATCATAAAACCACAATGACTGGTCTATCACCATTACAAAGACACTCCACAACATATCCAATTCTTCTCATTTTATTTACTAGAATGGACCTTTGGCTGATCCTGAACACTTGGCTGAGGAAAACAAGATCTGGGCAAACACCATTCTGGGGCATCTGTTTAGGAGCAGTGTTCAGGCTACTTGGTAAGTTTACTTTAAATCCTGTATCTCACATAATTTCCGGATTCTTCAGTTTTTCACTCATGTTTTTTTTCCAACTAAAACAGGGCGACTTGGAAAACAAGGACTTAAGGAGAACATGTTAGTTGAAAATCTTGCAAAAAACATGATTGTGTTTGGAAATCAAAACCTCTCAAAAGGTAAACATGTTCTTTATCTATCTTTATTTTTAGTTCTTTATTAACCACATCAAGGAAAGTCCTAATTTTTTATGTATTTTGTATGCAGGTATGTCCTGGGAAGTGCAGCTCTCTGTGATCTACGCCATTCATGATCTGGCAGCCAGCAACCCTGAAGAAGCTCTGAAGGCTTTGATATCATGGCAGCAAAAAATCACACAGCCCGTTCCCCCAGCTGTCACTATGTGCCTTAAGAAAATCGGCCTTCTTTGTCATCAGATAAGGCCAAAAATCTAAAATCACTATAGTGGTTTATCTTTAAAACTACTTAAATAAATAAAATTCACCTGTGGAGAACCTCACCTGGACTTGCAAAGCTACCAGCATTGTGAACCCTTTACATACACTTTCACCATTTTTATCTCGCAAATCATACCAAAGCATTAGGGCACTGATGGCCAGACTGTGTAATAATAATCCCCCCCCACAGAGTACATAGCGACTGTCAGACGAAGAATATTGTTCCCTTTTTCTGTGTACTGTCCCAACTGTATATAGTTAAAATAAAAATAAATCCATTTGACTTTAGTGACTATTTTTTTCTGGTACATCTTGACCTAAATGTATTAGATATTGTTGCATGATATAGACCAAAGCAGTCAACATCTATTTCTGCATATGTGTGGTAAGGTTGTTGTCAGGGATCCACCTGCCATGCCCCCTTTTGTGGCTCTCATGCCCCCGCTCTCCCTAGAGCTCCAGGCTTAACCACGCACACCTGGGGCTTGTTGTCTCTCATGCCTCCGCTCTCTCTGGAGCCCCAAGCTTAACTATGCACACCTGGGACTCATCATCACTCCACCCCGCTCCTACATAAACCCCTCATTCCCACTCACTCCCCGTTCGTTATTGTATGTGTTGGACCTGACGTGCGGTCTATGTTTTCGTGTTTCAGTTTTCACACAAGACTCTATTTATCCATTCCATTCAGACTCCACAACTTCTCCCAAAGCGCACCTCGGACTCTCAACCGAAGGACTGCCGTGTGCGTGCGTGCGTGCGTGTGTGTGTGTGTGTGCTTGTGTGTGTGTGCTCGTGTGTATATCTCTCCCTCACACTTGTCATTAAAAACCCGAGCGAGCTGTACTCTGGCTTCCGCCTTCTGTTTCGCTCGCACCCTGACAGTTGTGATGTAATAATTAGGAAGCTGGTATGCTCTGAACACACAGATATTTATTGAACTTTAATAGTTACACTTTTAACCATACAAAAACACTGCATGTCTCTTGGACAGCTAGCATGAACCGAAAAGCGTTATTTGCATAACATATTGACAGGTTATTATGACCAATAAGAGCAAACATACATAGACTCATCATAGTTTGTGTGTGTGACCTTAATTGTGTGGACGGGATTGTCCTTCCGAGAGAACCCATGGGCTCTGAGCCACCACTTAAGGGGTTTTATGTACAGAAGGCCAAATGGAATGACATTGGACGTTGCTGCCATGAACCCAAGCAGTCTCTGGAACTGCCTGACAGTGAGTGACTGCCCTTCTCTGACCTTCCTGACCATCGTAAGGATGGACGCAATGTTGGTGCTGGACAACGCATAGTTGTCGAGTCCTATATGATGCCATGCTAGGTGGTTCTCCGTGATGAAGAAAGCACACTCTTCCGAGCATTTAGCCGAAACCCCAACTCCTTCATGTAAGAGAGACATCTCAATGCCAGCCTGCTAACTGCTCCGATTGAGCTAATATCAACCAATCGTTGATATAATTAAGGATACGGATGTCTTCGTGAAGGTGCGGGTTGACAAGGCAAGGCTGAACCGAAGGACCCGATATTGGTACGCTTTGACCTCAAAAGCCAACCTCAATGGGAGAGAGCTTGTTGAACCGGGGCGGGGCGAGACCCAAACTGAATTGCATAGCCGTGCTCTACAGTGTCAGCCAGGTAGGTAGGTAGGTAGACAAAATGTGGATGCTCTTCATTTTGCTTGATCTCGTGGATTATGGTCCGCTCATATCCTCAAACATCTCCCTAATAGACCAGTCTTAGGATTCGCACATAAAGCCAGATCTAAATCACATCATTATTGAATAATTAAAGTAAAAGGAAAACAACAAGGTTGGAGGTAGAAGAAGAGCCACACTTTACTCTGTGTCCTGATTAACATACAAATATAACCATGGGTGTAAATTTCATTTAACAGTAGGGGGGGACAATAAATATAAAATTTCTCATGAGCAATTTTTGAAGGGGACACAAATAAAACAGTGAAATTGTACTTATAAAGACACAGTGTCCCCACAGTAAAAAACTTTGCTTTTATCATTATTATTGTAGCATGGAGACTGCGTCATTATGGTTATTTTTAAAGTTTTTATCAGGTTCAATGACAAAGCAAAACAAGGAATTAAAAAAAAAGTTTACATTTGTATTTAAAATGAATTAAGACACTTAAGATCAGAACAAATTGATTATACAAAAAATATACAGTGGGGTCAGACATGTCCCCTCCGTCCCCCCGGGATTTACGCCCATGAATATAACTACAAAACAAATGGACGAAAAAGTTTTAATATTATTGGCACAGAATTCCTGACAGTTTCTATAACCAGCTACAGTTGTTGTTATTATTATTATTATTATTGAAGTAAAAACGAGGTTTTTATTTTTTTTTGCTGCTGCTGCTGCTGCTAGGCTTTTTTTACTGCACATCCTCCCTTTGGTCTGGGAGGCAAGGTTTACTGTAGGATCAGGCCTTAGGGAGATAAAGAAAGAAAGAAAGAGAGAGAGAGAGAGAGAGAGAGAGAGAGAGAGAGAGAGAGAGAGAGATCTATATTAAATATACAGAAGCTTAGATGTAGCAAAATTCCATTTCAAATGTAATATGAAAAATGGTAAAGCAGTATTTAAAATGCATATATATTTCTGTATTTAAATTTACTTTCCTTTAACGCATGCGAAATTTTGGTGCAAAAGGAAAATAAAAGTGTAGTTATATAATTTTCATTTTTTTTTTCCCACGATTAATAATTATGTTTTGCTCTTGTCTGTATGACCATACATTATGGAGTTGCGTCACCACCTCATGCGCACACACACACACACACACACACACACACACACACACACACACACACACACACACACACACACACAAAATATTCTGGAATTGCTAACTTGGTATTGCAGCTTGTTAATTATTAACAGTCAACAAAATATAAAACATGACATAGTCTGTAATATAATCTGACCACACATCATTAATGCCAGTGAAGATCAAAGCTTCTTTTTCTTCTTTTGGCTTCTTTCATTAGAAGTCGCCAGAGACTGATCAACTTTATTCCCCTCTAGTTACTGCAGGTCTTCAAATCTCCCTTCTCCTTAAAAACCCATACCAGCACACTCCTTTTTCATTCCTCAGGCATCCTCTCACCTTCCAAAAGCTTGGTAAACAATCTGGTTAAAAACTCCACTGCCATCTCTCCTAAACATCTCAATGCTTCTACCGGTATGTCATCTGGTCCTCTGACTTGCCACTCTTCCTTCTCAATAATCCTATCCACTTTCTGCTTCATCAAGTCAAGTCAAGTCAAGAAGCCTTTATTGTCATTTCAACCATATATAGCTGACGCAGTACACAGTGAAATAAAACAGCGTTCCCTCTGAACCCTGGTGCTACTTACAAACCTGCTTAGCTTCCGAGATCAGACGAGTTCGAGAGTTTTTTTTTTTTTAAATTGAGAATTTTCAATACAAACAATATACAACAATACCATTTTCCAGGTGATTATACATCAGGTTATAAAGTTTTCAACCTCACATAGCATAAAAACACAATCATTTTTACATTCTTTTCATTTTGTAAAAATGACATTCTTAAACCCGAATCTTCTAAAACATTGCGGGTTCCTGCGTAAAGACTTTGTAGAAATCATCAAAATGTCCATCCTCTTTAAAATAATAAAACAGGCATTCAACATACCTTTCAAATTTCCTTTTAAAAACAAACCAGACATCCATTAAAAATTGTTCTCTCTTTGCTACCACCCGTCTTTCCCATATTGCACTCTTCGTCAACATCACCAGTAAATTCAGAAGCGTTTTGTTTTTACTTTTCTTCTCAAAGCCCAACATCATCACCTTATTCCATTCCATATCATCATCATCTTCCCCTCTCAATTGTGAAATCATTTTTTTTACATTTCCCATTAAAATCCTCTAATTCTTTACAGTATAGAAACAGGTGTAAAAACCCTCAGCATGATCATTACAAACTTTGCATGAAGCGGACTGTTCCATTCCAATTTTATTTTAAATTGCATCTGTAAAAATAGCCTTATGTCTGATAAAGTATTCTGAGTTCTCCAACTTTATTTGTATAAGTTTCCCCTTCATATTTCTTCATATGCTGTCTTCTTTTAAATCTTTAAACGTGCGCAACCAATATTCATTTGCAACAGGTCTCTTAAAAACATCATCTCTAAAAAGGCAATACAACTTTTTCACAGAACATGTTTTAAAAGCAAACAATTTTCCCCCCAGGCTCACATTCACATCTTTTTCTTTTTGGCCCTCTTCCATGTTTTCAAATTTTTTTTAACCGGTCTTGAGGTATAGAGTTCTTGATTACATCGTATTTATTTTCTATTTCTTGTCTGCCAAAATCTTTCTTTGCCTCCTCCATTATGTCCACAATGTATTGTGTTGGTAAAAACCCCTCTTTGAATTCATATAAAACATCTCTTACTTTCATAATACCCACATCCCACCATTTCTTAAAGAATATCTCTTTCCCCTGATTTAAAATGCAATTGTTTAAGAATAAAGGCTGATTTAAAATGTTCTCTCTTAAGGTGTTGTATGCAATTCTTACAGGCTTCCCTTCCTATAGAAGATATAAAAAAACATCTTTTCAGCCTTTTTTCTGCCCACAACGGCATAGATGATGTATATAAAATGTACCACAGTTTAAAAATCATTAAGACGTTAAGAACCAAAACTTTCCCTTTTAGTGTTAATGTTCTCATTTTCCAAAATGTCAACTTCCTTTAAATCCCTCCTAATATTTCCTCCCACATTGTTTCCTCTGCTTTCTTTTCATCCTCCCCATTAAAACTCCTAAAATCTTTATTTCTTTTGCTTCTATAAAAGTAAAATGCTCCATTAAAACCGCCGCCCTTCCGAATCTCATGTATACTGTTTTATCCTCATTCATTTTGGCTCCTGATTCCCTAAAGAACTTTTGTATGTTTTGCGTTGCCTTTTTCACCCCCTCCAGATCTTTGACCAATAGCGTTGTGTCATCCGCATATTGAAATATTTTATTCTTTTCTCCCTCGACGCCTAATCCTTTTATTCCTGCTCTTGGTTTATAGTTATTCCTAAAGGTTCCGCAATTAGAGAATATAAAAGTGCTGACAGCGGGCATCCTTGCCTTATTTATCTGGGTATTTTAAAACACTGTGTTAAAAACCCATTACATTTTACATTTTTGTTACTGCACCTTTGTATAAGATCCTAATCCATTTAATAAATGTTCTCCAAACCCAAACCTCTTTAAATTGTCAAATAAGAAACTATGTTCCACCCTGTTAAATGCTTTCTCAAAGTTAAAACTGATAATAAAACCATCTTCATTCTGCTCACGCATGTATCTTATCGTATCTTTTATACTAATTGTTGTGTGTGCTATATCTCTACCCTTTACACCGTACACTTGGTTAGTTTTAACTATGCTCAGCATTACTTCCTTCAGTCTGTTGGCTAAGATTTTGGATAAAATCTTAAAATCAGTATTCAGCATAGTGATTGGTCTGTAGTTTTTAAGATATGTTTTCTCCCCTTTTTTCTTGTAAATCAATTTTATTAAGCCCATTCCCATGAATCCCTTCGATTTAACTCCCCTTTCTTAAAAATATTCACATATACTTCTTTCAAAATACAAGTTAAAAGGTCTTGAATAACTCAGGATACTAGCGGAATGGATGTTGCAATTTTTTTCCCTTTTGCACTTTATTTATACACAGATTTAGCCACACAGTTGCACAATTTTGTGCCATTCCTGGAACCAGATCCTGTTCAAATGAGAGATCATGCTCAGCTATCATGATAACAAAACAAGTGTTCAAGCCAGTGATGTCAAATGGACTATTTTTGTCTAAAGACATGCTCAAGCATTCGGATGAGTCTTTATTATACAGTAAAATTTTGCCAAAATTTTTCAGTATCAAAAAAGCAACAGAAGACTTCGAACATAGTGAACATGTTAAATAGTTTTCTCTCATGTTTTTTCAGTATCAATAACAACTCAAGTCTCCTCCACATGGGCTCAGTTCAGAAAAATTGACCAAAGAAGGTACACCCCTATCTGAAGTGCGATTCAAACCCACACCTCCAGAGGAGACTGCAACCTGAACACACACCTTAAAAAGCTCAGCCATCCTGACAGCCAGGCTTTGACTTTTAACCTTCCTCTTGTGTTAGGGTCGGCACCGACCCGTTTGTAGTTTTAAATGCACAGAAGTACCACATAAATTTGTTTATTGCATCAAGGTTTTTTTACTTTGTCAGGAACCTCTATTTAAACAAAATAAAACAAAAAAAATCTCTTTAACTAAATTATAAATTTCTCTAATTAAAATTATGACCTTTGTGGTGTTAGGGTCGGTTTTGACCCAGTTATAATATAACATTTTAAAACAATAATTAGTGCTAAATCTAAAATCATAAACACACTGTCAGCTCACTAACACAGTCAGACAACAGCTCACTGACAGTCAACTCCTCTCCTAACCCTGTAAGCTTTACTTAGGGGCTTCTCTTTTTGCCTGTTTGTCGCCTTCCCTGAACAAGCAAAACAAACAAACAAAAATGGACATGTCAGACATGCATAAGACCAATTCAGTTTAGAGTTGGTGACTTGCAGAGTGCATATATCCAGTTTGCAGCATGCAAAAAATGAGAAGATTGAGATTATCTCTTCGCTGAAAATGAGACAGAGGACACAGAGCAGCATCGTGATACAGATGAACCAGGAGACACAGACACATCTGATGAGTCTGATGAAGATGTCGCCAGTGCTGAAGCTGCTTCTGCTTCTTCTTAAACATTAAAATCCAAAAGTGGTAACATTTGTTGGACCTCAGTACCTCCTGAATTACATGGCAGGGTAACTACTGCAATTGTCAAAGGAGGAGTGGACAACCTGGATAAGGTGACTGTCACCTACACTTGCCAGGGAATGACCAGGAGATGGCCAGTGGTTGTGTTTTATAACATCCTAGATGTGTCTGCATACAATGCATTTGTGTTGTGGCACCACATCCAGCTTGGGTGGACCTCAACCAAAAAAAAAACAAGCGAAGAATGTTTCTTGAGGAGCTAGGAAGTTCCTTAGTCAAGACACCCATTGAGCGAAGCTGAGACCCAGCCATGTTTAGACAGCTGCAGAGTTCACCTAGCACTCTATCCATGCCATCAGCAACTCAAGGAGCATCAGCACCAGCATCCTTCTCAGCCAGCCCTGCCTCAACATCAACAAGCACAGCAACAGCCACAACCCCACTGAGGCCACCTGATTCTAAAAGAAAGAGGTGTCAGGTCTGCCCTAGCAATAAGGACAGAAAGACAAACATATTGTGCTTCTATTAAAAAAATATCTCTGCAAGTTTTTGCCACACATGCATCTAAACACAAACATACACATGTATGTTTTTGCAAACAAAGACTTTTTTTGGGGCTAGTACTTGATTTGCTTGATTGGTTGTTGTTTGTTTGACTGCAAATCTATATATTTTTATTATTACTAGTTCTAATTTTAATTTAGCATTTCTATTAAAGCTCTATTAAAAAAAAAAAAAAATTGCCTTTTTTTGGAGTAAAAATATATGGGTCAAAATTGACCCGAACACCATAGATGTTACTATAGTTAATAATATTAAAATAATTTTTATTTATTTATTTTTTAATTTAGAGATGTTTTCTAATACCCCTCAGTAATATTCAGGCAACATAACAATCTTTAATTTATTTATATAATTCTCTTGAGGTTCATTTTACACTTTTTTTTAATTGAAAACGAGAGGTATGCTATCAAATGAAAGGCCCAGGGGGCCACACTAAAAATATTAAAAGCAATATTTTCATGGGTAAGGAAACCTAACAAGGTAACCAAGAGGTAGGAAACAGATTGGATGATAAATAATAGTTTAGAGGGTATTTTATGACTGTTTTAAGACACGGGTCAAAACCGACCCGTTAACATAAGAGATAGTAACAGAAAGCTAACATAAGACGAAGGTTAATTATCTACGGTGTTGACTTAAAAAAGTGCTGCTGATCCACTCAGCCATGGTTAGGGAACGTTTTCCCGATTCTGCACATCCATCAAAAACATTTGTTTTACTGATGCACCAAGTCTGAAATCAGCACTAAAATCAGCCATAATGCGCAAATTTGACATTTTACTCTCTGGGGGCGGCAAACACGGCCAAATGTTTTGTGCCATTTTTTTCTCATAACACCGAAACGAACATAAATTACTGTCTTTTTTGATCGAACAGAGCAACACATCATTCAAATATGTAAAGGCTCTACTTTTTTTTGTACCCAATAATAATAACAACAAAATGCTGTGCTTTTGTAAAGTAAAGAAAACAGATAGGGGGCGCTTTCTGCCATCTCTGTCATCTCTCTTCACATTTCTCGACCAAGATGGCGACGCGTGCACAACGCGAGGCCCAGCGTCTCTCCAGATTTTGCAATTTGGTAGCAAGTTTATTCACTCAGAACAGGCTTGCACACATCTCATACAGCCGACAAGCATTACTAGACATCGGCCACAACTACAGATACGGGCTTTCAACCAACTTTGAACTCCCTCGGGAAATCGCCCGAACACCGCGAACCGCTGATCCAGCTCGGCCGACAGCGAGACCACAGTGCCGGCACCGAGATCGTAAACAAAGGAGGGGGAAGTGAAGCGGCTTCAGGCTTAAGCTAAACCCGCATCAACCATCGATTCCAAGCATCTTCCTTGCTAATGTACGGTCTCTCGCAAACAAAATGGATGAGCTGCTGCTCCGGATAAAATCACACAAGTGGATTGAGGAATGTAATATCATGATTTTTACTGAAACATGGCTTAATGACAACATTCCCAGCAGCGGCATTGAGCTCGGGGGTCGCAGTGTTTTTCGGGCGGACAGACGGCAGAGGACTCTGGTAAGCACAGAGGTGGAGGTCTGTCCATTTATGTCAACAAATCATGGTGCATGGACTCTACTGTTACTGAAAGTCATTGCTCTGTTCATTTAGAGTATTTGATAATTAAGTGCAGACCCTTTTATTTACCGAGAGAATTCTCAGCCATTGTTGTGAATGCGGTGTACATTCCGCCGGATGCTAATGCTAAGCTAGCTATGGAGGAACTGCATGCAGCTATCAGCAAACAGCAGTCTGCACATCCTGAAGGAGCCATCATTGTCGCTGGAGATTTCAACCACTCCAACCTGAGATCTGTTTTTACAAAATTTCACGGCAATGTCTCCTGCTCTACCAGAGGGGACAAAACACTGGACCAGGTATACACAAACATACCTGGGACATACACGGCCATCCCCCTCCCCCACTTGGGTCAGTCTGATCACCTCTCTTTGTTTATGCTACCCAAATACACACCACTGATCAAACGTGTGAAACCAGCTATGAGGACAGTAAAGGTATGGCCAGAGGGGGTCATTTCTTCTCTACAGCAACAGTTTCAAGATACTGACTGGAACATGATTGCCTCACAGGCCACACTGGACTCTCACACAGACATGGACATTTACACATCATCTGTTTTAGACCATATTAACACATGCATTGACAATGTCACTACCGTCAAACTTATGAAATTCTTTCCTAATCAGAAGCCGTGGATGTACTCTGAAGTTCGTCTCCTGTTGAAAGCAAAAGATGCTGCCTTTAAATCTGGCAGTGCAGAGGACTACAACAGAGCCAGGGCCAACCTGAAAAGAGGCATCAGGAAAGCAAAACTCATATTTAAACTCCACATAGAAGAGCACTTCCACAACTCTGACCCCAGGCGCATGTGGAAAGGCATCCAGTCCATCACAGACTACAAACGCAAAGCTCAACCAACCAGCAGTGCCTTCCAACCGGATGAACTCAATCACTTTTTTGCTCGTTTTGACCAAAACACAGGACATTTCACAACAACCATGGACTCTTCTATTGCTTACAGCCCACTTTCACTCTCAACAACGGATGTCTATTCAGTGTTTAGCAAAGTGGATGCACGCAAGGCAGCTGGCGCTGAACAACTGGCACAGGTTTTTACTGACATTTTCAACCTGTCACTGGCCCAAGCCACAGTTCCTACATGCCTAAAGACCACTACCATCATACCTGTGCCTGAGCACTCGGCTGCCGAATGCCTGAATGACTTTCGCCCAGTTGCACGCCCATTGCTATGAAGTGCTTTGAGAAACTGGTCCTGAATCACCTCACTGCAGGCCTACCAACTACACTGGACCCACACCAGTATGCCTATTGCCCGAACACGTCAACAGTTTCCACAGCTCTTCATTCAGCTCTCACCCACCTGGATAAAAGCAACAAATAGATTAGAATGCTGTTCATTGACTTTAGCTCTGCGTTCAATACAGTCCTCCCCACTGTACTGATCACTAAGCTCAGTGACCTGGGTATCTGCACCTCCACTTGCAGATGGATTCTGGACTTTCTCACCTCAATCTGTTAGGTTGGAAAACCTTAACCCTCATTCTGAACACTGGAGCAGGCACAGCAGGGCTGTGTCCTGAGCCCACTGCTCTACTCCCTGTTCACCCACGATTGTGCTCCTCTGTATAACTCCAACATCTTCATCAAGTATGCAGATGACACCACCGTGATCGACAACAACAACGAATCGGCCTACAGGGAAGAGATCCGTAATCTGGCAGCATGGTGTGCCACCAACAACCTGACCCCTTAACGCCACAAAGACCAAAGAGCTTATTGTGGACTTTCGGAAATCCAACAGCAGGAGACATCTACCAGTCAACATCAATGAAACTGAGGTAGAGTGAGTCTCCAGCTTTAAGTTCCTGGGAGTTCACATCTCTGAGGATCTGTCCAGGCAGCAGAACACATCAGCTCTGGTTAAAAAAGCACAACAACGCATGTACTTCTTAAGAAGTCTCAAGAAATCTAATCTATCTATCTATCTATCTATCTATCTATCTATCTATCTATCTATCTATCTATCTATCTATCTATATAGACAGACAGACAGACAGACAGACAGACAGACTGGAAAATAACAGTTAATACTGACAAGCAGGCAGATGAATGGATGGATGGATGAATGGATAGACAGACAGACAGACAGACAGACAGACAGACAGACAGACAGACAGACAGACAGACAGACAGACAGACAGACAGACAGACAGATAGATAGATAGATAGATAGATAGATAGATAGATAGATAGATAGATAGATAGATAAAAATATAAGACAGACAGACTAATATTTGAAAGTTACCAGACTCAAGGTTCGATACCTTCCAGGAAACTGAGTGTTCTGGTCTCCATAAAATCAAATTGTTTGTCTTTCAAACACAGACATACAGAATAAACAAGTAGATGATTACCTAATTGTGGGGAAAAAAGACAGACAGAAAAAACTGTTAATACAGACAAGCAGGCAGATGGATATATAAATTAGATAGGATATGAAAGATGAACAGGCATATATATGCATTCAGACAGAAAAACAGATACGACTGATATAGATAGATAAGGAACACACAAATAAAATAATAATTTAAATAAACAAGTAGACAGAAATTTGTAAAAATAGATTTATCAGCCACTAAGGGGATGAGAAACAAATGCTTGTATGTCAGGATGGCCGAGCGGTCTAAGGCGCCAGACTCAAGGTTCTATACCTTCCTGGAAACTGAGTGTTCTGGTCTCCACATGGAGGCGTGGGTTCAAATCTCACTTCTGACAGTGACTTTATTTTCATTAGAAATTAAAACAATAATGTAATAATCATTCCCCTATGTATTTCAAACACAGACATAAAGAATAAACAAGTACATGGTTACCTATTAGTGAAAAAGACAGAAAAACATGGCAGCATCAGTCGAGGATCTGGCAAAAAGTGTAACTCAGTTTATATACTAGTTTAGTTTTATATATTATATATTTAAATAAGTATATACACACACTGGATAAAACCCGAGCTTAAACTGTTCCCAGTTGGGTAAGAAAACACAGTAACCAGGGATGTGTGAACCCAGACAAACACTTTCTGTGTACCTTACATACTCACATCATAAAGATCCTATAGACACTGAACAGACAACATAGGAATGTGTTTAGAGAACCAGTGTGAGTCCCATCTTAATACTAACAGATATAAATTTTTTTTTTTTAATTTAGGAGGTTGACCTAACACTCGAGCGCCTTGCAACCCTTGTCAGACTGTCCAAAGAACTTCAGCAACTTGCTCAAGAATGGGACCCCCATATTCTTCATTTGTTGCAGTTCTCAAATGCAATCGAGGGTAACATGTCTGCTTATAAAAAACCTTTTTATCGAGAAGAAAAAGCAGCACCAGCAACTCCTTATAACTGTGTTCATCACTCAGAAGAAGACACCAGACACTACGCCTTTAGCGACAACAGAAGTTATGGATGAGGGTGAAGATACTGCACCACCTCATGAAGAGCTGTAATGCTTTTCTTGGGTATGCAGTACATTCATTTCATCATCATCACCTTCATCATCATTAGTTCTGCACACTTAATTCATCATCATCTTCATCATGCAAGTTGTATCTTTACTGGTGAGTACCCATATAAAATTTTTATGTTAAAATTACGTAGGTTTAAGAATATTAAAGTCTTAAAAGCAGAGGATCATAAAAGTGTCGATGTGGTTTATAAAGCCTTAAGATATACAGAAATTCTGTATACTCTACTGTACATATTAGGTTGCCACTTCACGTTCTTTTGCCTATCGGGGGGTCTGGAACGTAACCCCCACGATAGGCGAGGGATTACTGTATATCCAAATCTTTTATTTACCAGAGAGGACCTTTGGCTGATCCTGAACACTTGGCGGGTGCAAATAAGTACAGAGCAAACACCGTATAGAGATGTCTCGGTAGCAGCAGTTTTCAGGCTACTTGGTATGTTTACTGTAAATTCAAATTTTGAGCACTATCTCATGTTATTTGTGGATTGTTCAGTTTTTCACTCATGTTCTTTGTAAAAAAATAAATTTTAGATCTTTACAGTGTTATCTGATGTCTATTATAGTTTATGTTTATGTGGAAAAAGCCTGTAAGCTATAAACTCCATGATGAAGACATGAGACAGTTTAGATCAGGACCAAAAAAAAAACATCACAGTGGGGCATCAGGGTTGAATCCTCATTCACCAGCTGTTCACACTGTGATTCATAACTGTGCTGCAATGCACTGCTTAAATAATCGATTTCACTAGTGACATGACTATGGTGAGTCTCAACATCAAGAACAACGAGACGGCTTTTAGACAGGAAATGCAGTGGATAATGGACTGGTGCAGACTCAACAATCTTGTGTTCACCTGTGGAGAAACTCACCGGTCTCTCAAATCCTCCAGCATTGTGAATGATCAAACATACACCCTTCATACACACTTTTACCCTCTGTGGTGCCTGAGAGCCAGGAAATGATACACCAATTGAAGGTTGAAATAGTCATACCATAACAAGAAACAGGTTGATGTGCTGAAAACGATGTACAATGAGAAGAAAAAATATTGATCATGTCAAAAAATATATTAAAACTAAAGTAAAGAGTCTAGTTTGAAAATATAAAAAGTAGAAAGTACTGATATTTATGTACAAATTTAATCAGTAAAAGTAAAAATGTGTCTGAAAAGTAAATAGTAAAGTAAAATACTGCTACCAGAAAAATCAACTTAAGTACAGTATTGAAGTATTTGTACTTCACACCTCTGCACAGTCTCAACTCTTTTGGAATTGGGGTTGTATTTCAGAGATATTGTAGAGAAACAAGAGCAAGAAGAAATAAAAACATGCAAAAGTTATTAAATACAACATGCTCTAAAATTAAAACACACCCAAATACACAGGGCCAAAAACAGTGTTATTAAAAAGGGATTGAATTAATGCTTTTTCTAAAACAACTCTTATAAAGTGCCAGGAAAATTTCTTTGGGGTTTCCTATAGATACACAAAGCCATGGAGCAGTTGGACACTGGGGAGACAATCAGATAAATGAAAGTAGAAAATGTGATAAAAACCTAAAGTTTATTGTAAGATTTGAGTCATAATTGTTCAGATGCTCAGCGTAGCAGCAATGACACATTTAAACTTATTTAAACTTTACAGGCAAAAAATGAAGAAAAAAAAGAATAAGATATTTTCTGTTATTTTTCACATTGTTTATGTCAAACATTAATCAACACAAAAAAACACAAATAAATAAATTCGGGCACGGATGCAAAAAATAAATAAATAAATAAATAAAACAAATAATAAATAAATAAATAAATAAATAAATAAAAACACCACCAACCTCATTATAGGACCTTATTGAACACAGTTACCGACCACGTGACCTCTAGGCTACGCGGCAGGCCGGGTGATGACGTCACTCAATAGGCTGCTACATACTCTGTACAAGACCAAAGATTGGCTGGAACTTTAAACAAACTCTGCATTGATTGGTCAGTTGACAGACATAATAGGCGTGGTCAACAAACAGCACCGCAATCCATCAACTCACTCTTGTGTGTATCTTAGCAACTGTAGTAAACAAACCAGCAACTAACAATCACGAGGCGAAACGTTTATTCATTTTGATCGCGTTTTTGTATTTTTGCAGTAATAAACTGACAAATGGATTCTGTTCCTCCATGTGGTGATGGCCCCTGGAACACTCCAGTAGAAAGGTGTGTGTGTGTGTGTGTCTCTTAGCAAAACTTTCTCACAGTCTCTCTCTCTCTCTCTCTCTCTCTCTCTCTCAGTATACCCAGAGCCCAGACAAACCCTCAAACGGGAGATGCTCCCAGCGTTGACAAGATTTGTATTGATGCCATCACTCATGATTATATGATATTACGTGAGCAGGATACAGACCGAAGTAAGTTCCTCTTTTAAGCAGATGCTGTTACAGAACCACTGTGTATGAGTGTGTGAATAAGTGTGTGTATGAGTGTGTAAACGAGTGTGTAAATGAACGTGTTAGAGCTCACACAGTAATCGAGCCTGTAATCATGTATCATTTCATCATGCTGGAAATCATACTTTTTTTGTTCGTGTTAAATGTGTTTTTTTCTTCCTTTGCAGTTATAGTTCTTTATGCCAGTGACCATCAGAACAGACGTTAGAGTCCAGACACGTCTCAAGCCGCAGCTTCAAAGCAGACGCTGTTACCGAACCACACTGTGAACGAGTGTGTTGGATCTCATTCAGCTAATGAACATGCAATCGTGTGCTTCTTGTTCCTGCTGTTAAAGTGTGTGATCTTTTTGGGGTTTTTTTGATGATCACTTCCAAACCTTCACCACCACCTAAATATGAAATATCACAAGAAATAATCATTTTAAAATATTAACAAACAAAAATCTGAAACAATAACAACAAAAATAAAAACATAAAAATAAACCATGTGTCTCTGATTGTATTACTCCCCATTCTACTGGATCCACTGCATGGAGTTTACTGGGTGGCACCTGGAACTTCAGATCCCGGGAGATGCACAGGTTAAGACTCTCTCACACACAGAGACACACATTAAAAAAATAGAGGTGGGGAAAAGAAGACACCAAAAAACAAAACAAACTACAGAAAAAAATCCAACACAGAAAAAAAAACAGAAGAAAAAAACAACAACAAAAAGATGTAGAAAACAAGAGACAGGATTGAGAATGATGTAGAATTCTAACACACACACACACACACCTCATGAAGATTACTGACCATCACACACTCCAGTGCTCATGGTAGTTTTTACTCCTTGGTGTTTTGTATTGCTTTATGATTCATAATCACACTCTTGATATCACCCAAATGAGGATGGGTTTCCTCATGTAGCGCCCTATTCCCCTCGATTTTTTATTGGAATTGGGCCTGAGTTCTCTTAGTTAGGATCTCTCATATCTCTTTACCTTGCAAGGTTAAGAAATAGGACCACATGAGGACCACATGAGGACCACATGAGTCGTTCGCGGGCCTTTTCTAAAAATATCACACTATAGCGCCACTTACCAGTGAGCTGCATCAAATTTTTTTGTTGCTATTCTCTTGTTTTAAATGACAATATTAAAATAAAAATGACTAGATATAGATGAATATAATTCATTATTAATAATAACTTTAGATACTCATCTTGAAAGCACTTGGTATCAAATTGAAAAGAACATGATTGGTATCGCTCATCACTATCGACGACACCAGTTAAAATACTTGACTCTGTGTGGTGTGATGTGAAATCAGACACAGGACTGCAGACTGCAGCTCACTGGAAGTATTTAATGTTTCTTCTAAAAAAACACACAACAAATCAGCAGCCCCTGTGGTGATATTTCACTTATTGTGTGGTAGACTTATCACCATGTGCCCTCACATTAATAAAAATACACCTAAAAAGTGTAAAATATTCACACTGATAGATAAAGAAACCTCACACAAAAACTTCAGTGAGAAGAAATAAAAACATTATTTCGGCTACTCCCTTTAGGGGGCGCCACAGCGGATCATCCTCCTCCACACCACCCTGTCCCCCATTTCTGCTTCTTTCAACCTATCTTCTTCTTCTTCTTCTTTCGGCTGCTCCCATTAGGGGTCGCCACAGCGGATCATCCGTCTCCATACCACCCTGTCCTCCACATCTGCCTCTTTTACACCAACTACCTGCATGTCTTCCCTCACCACATCCATGAACCTCCTTCTTGGCCTTCCTCTTTTCCTCCTACCTGGTGGCTCCATCCTCAGCATTCTTCTACCAATATAATTCATGTCCCTCCTCTGCACATGTCCAAACCATCTCAATCTCGCCTCCCTCACCTTGTCACCAAAACATCCTACATGCGCTGTCCCTCTAATAAACTCATTTCTAATCTTATCCATCCTCGTCACTCCCAACGAAAACCTCAACATCTTCAGCTCTGCTACCTCCAGCTCCACCTCCTGTCTTTTACTCAATGCCACTGTCTCTAAACCATACAACATCGCAGGTCTCACCACAGTCCTATAAACTTTTCCTTTCAATTTTGCAGATACCCTACTATCACAAATCACTCCTGTCACTCTTCTCCACCCACTCCACCCTGCCTGCACTCTTTTCTTCACTTCTCTAACACACTCTCCATTACTTTGCACTGTTGACCCCAGGTACCTGAATTCCTCCACCTTCTGAAGCTCTTCTCCCTGCAACCGCACCACTCCACTGCCCTCCCTCTCATTCACACACATGTATTCTGTCTTACTCCTACTGAGTTTCATTCCCCTTCTCTCCAGCGCATATCTCCACCTCTCCAGGCTCTTCTCAACCTGCTCCCTACTCTCACAACAAATCACAATATCATCCGCAAACATCATAGTCCAGGGAGACTCCTGTCTGACCTCGTCCGTCAACCTGTCCATCACCACTGCAAACAGGAAAGGGCTCAGGGCCGATCCTTGATGCAGTCCAACCTTCACTCTAAACCAGTCTGTCGTACCTACTGCACACTTCACTGCCGTCACACTGTCCTCATACATGTCCTGCACCACCCTCACATACTTCTCTGACACACCTGACTTCCTCATACAATACCATAACTCCTCTCTTGGCACCCTGTCGTACGCCTTCTCTAAATCCACAAATACACAATGCAATTCCTTCTGTCCTTCTCTATACTTCTCCATCAACATTCTCAAAGCAAATAAGGCATCTGTGGTGCTCTTTCTCGGCATGAAACCATACTGTTGCTCACAGATGGTCACCTCTTCTCTCAGCCTGGCTTCCACTACTCTTTCCCATAACTTCATGGTGTGACTGATCAACTTAATACCCCTGTAGTTACTGCAGGTCTGCACATCTCCTTTATGCTTAAAGATCGGTACCAGCACACTTCTTCTCCATTCCTCAGGCATCTTCTCACCTTCCAAAATCCTGTTAAACAATCTGGTCAAAAACTCCACTGCCATCTCTCCTAAACATCTCCACGCTTCTACCGGTATGTCATCTGGTCCAACCGACTTTCCACTCTTCATCCTCTTAATCGCTGCTCTTACTTCCTCCTTACTAATCCTATCTACATCCTGCTTCACCAACTCCACATCATCCAACCTTCTCTCTCTCTGATTTTCCTCATTCATCAGCTGCTCAAAATACTCCCTCCACCTTCTCAACACACTCTCCTCACTAGTCAACACATTTCCCTCTCCATCCTTTACTGCTCTAACTTGCAGTACATCCTTTCCAGCTCGGTCCCTCTGCCTGGCCAATCGGTACAAATCCTTTTCTCCTTCCTTAGTGTCCAACCTCTCATACAGCTCCTCATATGCCTTTTCCTTGGCTTTCGCCACATCCCTCTTAACCTGCTGCCGCATCTCCTTGTACTCCTGCCTACTTTTCTCATCACTCTGTCTATCCCACTTCTGTTTTGCCAACCTCTTTCTCCTTATGCTCTCCTGCACTTCCTCATTCCACCACCACGTCTCCTTGTCTTCCTTTCTATTTCCAGATGTCACACCAAGTACTTTTCTAGCTGCCTCCCTCATCACTCCTGCAGTAGTTGCCCAATCATCCAACACCACCTTAACACCACTGAGCCTCTCTCTGACCTCTTCCCTGAACCTCACACTACACTCTTCCTCCTTCAGTTTCCACCATCTTATTCTTCTTTCAGTCCTCACTCTCCTCCTCTTCTTCTTCGCCTCCAAAACCATCCTACAGACCACCATCCTATGCTGTCTAGCTACACTGTCCCCTGCCAACACCTTACAGTCGCCAATCTCCTTCAGGTTGCATCTCCTGCATAGCACATAGTCCACCTGTGTGCACCTTCCTCCACTCTTATACGTCACCCTATGATCCTCCTTCTTCTTAAAATAAGTGTTCACCACTGCCATTTCCATCCTTTTAGCAAAATCTACCACCATCTGCCCTTCCACATTCCTCTCCTTAAAACCATACCTACCCATCACCTCCTCGTCACCTCTGTTCCCTTCACCTACATGCCCATTAAAGTCCGCCCCAATCACCAACCGTTCTTTCCTAGGTACACCATCTACCACTTCATCTAATTCACTCCAGAATCTTTCCTTCTCCTCCATCTCACAGCCAACTTGTGGAGCATAGGCACTGATGACATTTATCATCATCCCTTCAACTTCCACCTTCACGATCATCACCCTATCAGAAACTCTCTTCACCTCCACTACACTCTTACTGTACTCTTCCTTCAGAATCACCCCTACACCATTTCTCTTTCCATCCACACCATGATAAAACAGTTTAAATCCACCTCCAATGTTCCTGGCCTTACTCCCTTTCCACTTGGTCTCCTGAACACACAGCATATCTACCTTTCTCCTCTCCATCATATCAGCTACTTCTCTCCCTTTACCCGTCATAGTACCAACATTTAAAGTACCAACCCTAACCTCCACTCTCCTACACTGCTCCTTTTCCTGCCGTCTCTGTAGACGTCTTCCTCCTCTCCTTCTCCTCCTTCGGCCAACAGTAGCCCAATTTCCACCGGTACCCTGTCGGCTAACGATACCTGTGGCGGTCGTTGTTAACCCGGGCCTCGACCGATCCGGTATGAAATTCTCATTTGTGATCCGCATATTTGATTTGGCGCATGTTTTACGCTGGATGCCCTTCCTAACGCAACCCTCCCCATTTACCCGGGCTTGGGACCGGCACTAAGAATGCACTGGCTTGTGCCTCCCTAATGGCTGGGTTGCTTCTTTCAACCTATAAATATATAAATAATAAATAAATAAATATAAAAGTAATTCATATAAAATTAAATCAGTTAATTATAAATGTAGGAGAAACCCACCACTCCAATGAGATACAATACAGAAAGGGAAGAGGAGGAGTCAGGACAGGAAGTGACATCAGCTTCTATTATCAAGGCATTTAAAGGAAGCAACCATTTTGATCAGGTAACTACATTTATAAACACAGATATGAGTATAAACAATACAAATTAACAATTCTGTATGAATTGAAACAGGACATGTAAATTTAACAGGGTAAATTATACACCTGTTACACACATCTATAGGTTTAAAACGAGGAAAAGGTTTGTCACGTGTCATTGTTAAATAGCGGCACGGGCGATGTGGGCGTGGCTAAATGGCGTTGATGTGAAGCGGAATCCAGAGAGGTGCAGTGAAAGTTTATAAGTTAATAATATGTTGATATGTAAATATTCAGCGTTGTTTTGTCTGTAAGTTTTACTGTCAAACAATATATTAAAACATGTTTCTATGTTTATACAGTAGTATTATTATAGGAAAGCTTTTTAAACACGATTGAAGCCTATTATACTTTTGAAGACTTTTGCGGAAGTAAATCTTCCCGTGATGCATTGCGGCATTGACCAGATTAAATAAATATAAAATTCTTAAAAAATTAAACATGAAAACAGACAGTATTGTGTTTAAAATAATGCTTTAACACTACATTTTACAATGTAACCCAAATTTAGTGAGTGAATTTTGTTCAACTACCATGATAGGTTTAACTCTACAGATCTCTTTATATAAATACAGTGTATGAAATATTTGAGTTTGGTCCGGGTCGGGACTCAATACACGTCTCTTCATAATCACCTGCTCTCACATTCTCTCTTTATCCCCCGACCCGGACTACCTTTTAATGTGTTTCATTATTTAACGCTTGCGCGCGCATACAGATAAACAGACACACAGATAGACCTCAATGAGAAAGTCACTGCACCTCAACAAGCAGCACAAGAAAGAATACAGGGACAACCAGTGTCTCTGACTGTCTTCTAAATTAAAGAGGGATGAGTGTGTGTAAGAGTATCTCAGGCAGTTTAAACAAATCGGACAGCATTATCAGGATGAGATCAGAAGGGTAAGGCAGAGAGCCGATGACGAGGTGACACTCACTTACACACACATCCACCATGCAAAGAGAAAAAGGTACACACACCCCTATACATCCACAGAGTCAGTGTGTGGAATGAAACTTATTGCTGTTCTCTTTAGCCTACAGATGTGGGAACTGCTCTGAGGCAGATTCTCCAGCAGAACCAGAAGGAGGAGGTGCAGAGAAGAGATTACATCAAGGTAGATACATTCCTCTACATGTAGATGTACACACATGAAGCTTCTCTGTTCATCAGCATTCTGTTACACAGAAACGAGTCATGATTGGGATCAAACTGCAAGATGAAGGACAGCAGGCTGAAGGACACAAAGAACCATCAGAATTGGATGAACAATATCACTGACAATGAAGCTTTAAGAACAGATAAACAACCATATAATATATTACAGTGTTTTATATGTTGATCTAAAGAACTAAAAAAAAAAAAAGAAAAGTAGATTCTTAATAGCACACCGCTTGGCATTCACCTCAATATGGTTGACGCTTTTCTAAATGTATTACAAAAACAAATAATTAATTGTAGATGTAGAAGATGCCCCTCCACCTCAATTTCTTGCCTCCTGCTTTCTGGAAAATGTTTTATTTTTCTTGAATGCATATATTTTCGTCCGTCTCTCCCTCTCCTCAGATTTGCCCACTTCGTCCTGGACTGTCTCTGGGTGGGGTTCTCTTCCACTGGAGGCCACTCTGTGGAGCTGGGGATGGTTTCATAACAACAGCCTGAAGATTCATGAAATGACGGAGTAACACGGAGCTTTGAGGACGGATTTGGACTGTAGTTAATGTCAGCAGTCTGCTACGCTGACTCAGGAGATGGATGGATGGATGGAACTTGCATTTAGAAGAATGTACTGTAATTACTAGTTCAACAGTAAAAGTCTTGGGAGAACTACCCCCATCAATCAGCCCTCTCACACGCGCACACATATAGAATCACGATAGATATTTAACCAGTTGGTAAATATTTTCTGCAACTGTTTTAAAAGTATTTTCTACATATTTCAATGAGGGTTTGCTATTTAACCTGTTTACCTTCGGCACAGTTTTTGGGACTCGCAGCTGAAATGCCCAACCTAACTTCAAATGTTAACAGTTCCTGATAAAAATGTGCTACACACACAATTTAAATATCTTTGGAAAGAAGACACTTTGTGCTTTACTGTCAAAGTTGATATTCATCTCCCCTCATCAGTTATGAAATTCATGTAAATGCATTCTTAATGTGTTAGTCACGAGTGATGCAAATGTTATTCTTTAAAGGGTGAATAAGTTGTTTTTGGATGTTTAATAGTATGAAGTGAGTTCAGTATGTGCCCCACATGTGCTAATCACATTCCATGCTAATGATGAAGGCAACAAGGTCTCATAGTGACTACGATGCAGTGTATCTGGGCGAAATACAAATATAACACATATTTGTGATTAATGTGATTGTATAAAGGGTTTATCAGTTAAAAATAGATGTTCTAAAAGCTGGAGTTGATTAAAGAAAGTTTCATATACATTCCTGTATTAAAAAAATTCATAAAATCTATTGTAACAGTTAAGTCGTGTTTAGATTGTAAGTATATATAATGCATAGAAAAGTGTTTATTGTTATAAACATTACTGTTATAAGTTCTCTGAAACAAAAAAAAAAAGTGTGGAACACCTGTACAGTTCATGTCTGAAAGAATAATGTAATAGAAATGACCATGCATAGGTTTCCTGTTCAACATGTATTTTGTGTAGTTCTAACACTCTCATGTCACTTATGTTTCAGTTATGTTGAGATAAAAAAAACTTGATAATGTGCTGAAATGTTTTAATGTTTGTGAGAAAATACAGAGACTCTGATGGTGAAGCAGCAGCTCCGTGTCCTGTGTTTTATGATTCATTCACGTCTCCCCTCATCAGGTGGTGAGGGCACTACATTTTGGAGGCACCACTGGGATGAATGCAGTGCGAGTTGGCTTCCAGTGACGACAGCCGGCTTCCAGTGCCATTCACCCTCCCACTCAGCCCAGGTGAGCAGTGGAGTGAAGATGTTCAGGAAGGAATTTACCAGCAATCTGAGGTTGGGCTTACAGGATTTTCACTATTCTACTTCCTGTTTGGAAGGTCCCCATGATTACCTGTTGATCTATTGTTCGGCTTGACACCGGAAACATCCAATTCAGGAATGTATGGACAGACTGAACTTCAGGGACTTGGTGTCCATTTCAATGGATGGGCCCAGTGTGAATTGGGTCTGGCTAGGGATGCGGACAGGCTGGCTGACCTGATCTCCAGGTCCAACCTCTTGCGGAGAGGCCATAAGGAGAAGTTGACGGAACTGGCTGTCCTTGATAAAGACATTGCTGCCCTGAGTGAAGAGCTAAGGAGAGAGCTGTTTCTTAATTAAATTAAATTTATTGTTGAGTTCTGATTTTCGATGTTTATTGTTCAGGGGTCTCTCAGTTCCCCATATTCCCAGCATGAAATAAGTAGCTAGCTCATGTTAAAAAAAACTTAACATTGTTCGGCAAACTTTCTTGTGGCCTACTGAAATGTTTTTATTTTTCACACTGCTTGGCTTATATTTTATCCATTCCACATTTGAAAAATAAATGAACACAAGTTCAAGGATTTTGTTTTTCTTTGCTCGTATGGACGTGAAATAGGTATTAATTTTTTATATAAATAGTCTTAAAAAGGTCTTAAAAAAAATTGAATTTAACTTGAAGAAACCTGTAGGAACCCTGTCTAACAAGCTGCTCTCTAGCGCCTCTCAGAGTGGTATGGCCGTAAGCGAGAATTGCTATTTCAAATTGGAAATGTATTTTTGCTTGTCAGTTTGTTTGTTTGCTTATATGCCTTTTCTGCTCTTCCAGTTCAACTTTTATCACACTTTATCCACCACATTAGATGTTCGTCCATAAATTAGGCATGAAAGCAAATAAAGGCCTAACAAAAAAAAAACAAAAAAAAAAGAATAAAGCTTACAGCACCTGGTAATTTAATCAAATTTTCTTTTCTTTTTATTAAATTTGATGATTACATTGAACAAATTTTCAATTAATTAATTAATAAAATAAAAACAAATATATTCATTAAATAAATAAATACAAATTTAAAAGATCATCATGAAGGCTTCTTCGACATCTTCCTAAAACACAGCAAAGAGAAGAAGGACGTTTACAAATGAGTTCTGAATTTTGACATTAATTAAAAACTTGAATAGATTCATATAATGATTTTTGTTTAAATAAAAATTTAAATAGCTGTGCTACTGTGTTCATGGCTTAGGCTGAGGGGAAGCTTACCATCTTTAACTCATCCTATTGTTTTAATTCTTATTGGTAGACTTCAAGAAGTTTCGGGGTTTTAAAAAAACTGAATTGGCCTTTAATTCACTCAGGAATATTTTCCCCATGGCTGTCACACTAATCTTACAGAACACATCATTAAGATTTGCCAAAAAGAAGTTGGGGGAGAGCTCTGAGCCATACTCTACATGTGGTAAAATGTGCGAGTACATAAACTCAGGGTTTAAATCTTACTAATTTTAGCTACCTAAATGCTGACATGTAGATAAACACAGCAATTTATTGTCTCTGTCTTTATAAAGTAGGAAAATGAGGTGGGGTTGAGTTTACCTGTGTCTGGTTGTGTCTGGTTTGGTGTCCATGTTGCTCACTTTCCTAAACAGGAAAAGTATTATTTAAATATTTACAATGTAATTTTCCACAGTAACAATGCAGATAATACCCACATACTCAATGTGTGCGCACACACACACACACACACACACACACACACACACACACACACACCTTTTTACTGGAGTGTTCCAGGGGCCGTCACCAAATGGAGAAACAGAAGCCATTTGTCTGTTTATTACTGCAAAAATACAAAAACATGAAAACTTTTAAATACATCCATCTATCTATCTATCTATCTATCTATCTATCTATCTATCTATCTATCTATCTATCTATCTATCTATCTATCTATCTATCATAGTAAAGGAGTGAGAGAACTTTACATTTTGACGAGCCTTTTTGCTTGGTGAATATTTGCTACTGGTTTGTTTACTACAGTTGCTAGGATACACACAAAGTTCAGAGTGAGTTGATTGATTGCGGTGCTCTTTGTTGACCACACCGATTATGTATGTAAACTGACCAATCAACCCAGGTTTTGTTTAAAATTATAGCTAGTCATCTGTAAGAAAGGGCGGGACCTTGTAGCCTTGTAACTGTAACTCTAGTGGTCATGTGGTCGGGTTAATGCAGTCAATAAGGTCCGGTAATGACGTCAGTGGTGGTTTTTTTTTTTTCTTTTTTTTTTTTTTGCATCTGCGCCCGAATTTATTTATTTGTGTATTTTTATGTATTAATTATTTTTTGACGTAAACAAAACGTTGCAAAACAAAATAAAAAATCTGAAAATATCTTAAACTTTTTTTTCCTGTAAAGTTTAAATAACATTGGATTGTTTTTCTTTTTTTTATATTTATTTATTTATTTATTTATTAATTTATTTTTTACTATTGTAGTGAAGTGAAGTTTGTCATTGGTTATCTGTACGATTATGACTCAAATCTTCCAATAAACTTGAGGTTTTTATCACATTTTCTACTTTCATGCATCTGATTGTCTCCCCAGTGTCCAACTGCTCCATGGCTTTGTGTATCAATCACCTCACAACTATAGGAAAGATTTACCACTAGTCTCCTTTCTTTTTTAATTCAGTTTCTCAGTTAGTTTATAGTCACTCAGTGTGAAATCTGGGGCTGTTTAGATGAACACAACACTGATTTTCTGCAGGAATTGAGGAAAGACACACAAAGCTTTTGCTCAGCAGCTCTCAGTATCTCTCTGTTTTTAGTTTCATCAATACGTCTGGTAATTGTGTAATCTGAGAGGAACTTTAGTTATTTCTTTAACTGCGTCAGAGACGAGCATCTTGTTGACAGCGGCTTTGCAGGCAGGTAGCATTAATGTCTCTGCCACAGTGTGGAGCTTTTTTTGATTAGGCTACGAGTTCAGCTACTCGGTAGCTCACTTTGAGATCTCTCTCATTCACCTTTGTGTTTGTTTTTCATTACAGTTGAAGTCATTAATTCTATTGTCATGAATAAACAATTTCAATATTGCGCCACCTACTGTCACCCAATTACTGCACATGCTGGAATATTTTAATTACTCTGACAGTCACTACATCAGAGAAACAGCCACTAAACAATGCAAATTATTTTCAGTAACTTAATAATAATTTTTTAGAGCAATGTGAGCAGCTCTCTTATCCACACTCCCAAAAACATCAGTTGTTTATACAGGATGAAGGCACTATAAAATTCTCATCACACTGTTAAATGAAACCTGACACACTGCTCACATCCTCACACATCTCCTTAATAGGCCAGATGTGTGAGCTTTTCTACTGCACTCTGGTCTGAGAGAGAGAGAGAATCATAAACATATAAAACAAACAAATGATTAATAATATTTACACAGAAATAAGCAAAACAATCAAGTACTGACAAACTAACTGAAAAACTGCATTAGTTATAGAAACAGTTGTCAGTCTCACATTGCCACTAGAGGGCAGTGTGAGACTGACAACTGTTTCTATAACTAATGCAGTTTTTCTTCTTCTTTTTATCATTAGTATTATTAGTGTTATTAGTTTGAAGTTTTTTTCTATTCCAAGCTTTGATCTTTATTTAAAAAGTCCAAATTCATAATATAGAACTACTGCAACATTTCAGTGAAACATACAGAATGTTTTTGTAAAGTAAGTTACTAAGGAATTTTCCTGGCACTTTATATAAGTTATTATAGAAAAAGCATCAATTAAATGCAGAAAAGCTCCTTTTTAATAACTCTGTTTTTGGTCCTGTGTATTTGGGTTTGTTAGAATTTTAGAGCATGTTGTATTTAATAACCTTTGCATGTTTTAAAGTGCTTTCCCTTTTCATGTTTTCTCCCTGAAGTGTTTACTAAGAGCTTACGAGCACCTGGGCTTTGTTTTGCAACTGATCCTGAAGCAGAACAAGATCACATTCGAGCGCGTTCCCTCAGCCGTCACCAAGTGCCTTAGATCAGCTTCCTCCATCATCACATAAAGCCTGAAAATGTGATCTCTTTATAAATATATTTTATAGATTACATTTATAACATTGTATATTTTTGTACATAAATAAAATACACAGTAGATCTGCACAGCGGTGCTCGTTGTCTCTAATAGTTTATACAGTGGCAGGTCTTTAGTCCCAATCCCCCTCTTAATAACATCAATATGATGCCACAGCTATAGAATTATACAGATATGCAGTATAACAGAGCGCTGCATCACAGACATTTCATACAGCGTGAATGAATGCCGTTAACTAAAGCAGGAAACCCAGTGAACACAATTCAACAAGTCTCTTTTCACTGCAGTCACAGCTGCACCGCCGCATTCATCATCTCTAGCAGAAGCTTCTATATTAACCTCATAAAATATCCTCTGGTTTCCATGCGCTCTTATGCATTTTTTTTCTTCCTATGCTTTTCCGGCTCCTCCCTCCATTCACAAACCAGCATCCAACCATCACAAACCAGCATCCAACCATCGCAAACCAGCATCCAACCATTACAAACCAGCATCCAACTATCACAAACCAGTGTCCAACCATCGCAACTATCACAAACCAGTGTCCAATCATCATAAACCAGCATCCAACCATCTCAAACCAGCGTCCAGCACTTCGTTTCCTGAAGGTATTGAACCTTGAGTCTGGTACCTTTCAAATATTAGTCTGTCTGTCTGTCTGTCTGTCTGTCTGTCTGTCTGTCTGTCTATCCATCCGGCCATCTATTTGTCAGCTTTTTTGTTTTTATCTATCTGTCTGTCAGTCTTATATTTTTTTCTAAATGCCTGTCTGACTGCTTGTCTTTTCTATTTACCATGCTGTCTGTCTGTCTGTCTGTCTGTCTGTCTGTCTGTCTGTCTGTCTGTCTGTCTGTCTGTCTGTCTATCTGTCTGTCTGTCTGTCTGTCTTTCCATCCATCCATCCATCCATCCATTCCTCTCTGTCTCTGACTCATTGATGGATGTGCAGACTTCAGGCAGAACCTTGCGTAGTCATGGCTAAGTGGATAAAGCAATGAACCTGAAATCCGTTGGGGTCTCCCTGCATCATATTAAAATCTTGCCTACACTGTTTGTGATCTTAGTTTCTTACAAATTCCCTGAAGATTGCTCCACCAGAACACAGCTCTTTAACACTGCAGCAGCACTTTTATAAGTCAACCCTGTAGATAATTAAACCGCGAACATAATATGTCTGTGACTTTTGAATGTTCACCATCAGAAGAAAAAAATCGCCCTTAAAGGATTTCAATCTCTTTGGCAGGTGTGAGGGAACGTGTAGCAATCGCGAACCAAGTTATCAGCAATACAGCGTTATTACAGCTCTTGTTTAGCACAAAGTTTATTCAGTGTAAAACTAAGACCCGTCCCAGAGTTGACCTTTCGCACCCAAAGCAAGAATTATACCCCTAGACTAAGGAGCCAGGTGACGGGAGTTCAGCTCGCATGGCAAAGTTTGGTACACCAGGATAACCTCAAAAAATGTCCACTCAAGAGCAAGGTCTCGTCCAGAATTTGGTTGTTTCTGGACCACTAATGTAACAAGGAACCTAACAAGAACCAAGTAGCCACATTTCAAATTAATTTGCCACTGGAATGATACTATACCCTGCACAAGTAGGTGAAGGGAAGGCGAGATCCAAACAGCCAGAGGCCCAAGATTCGTTTTGTTTCCTTTTAATCTATTTACAGACTGTTCAGCATAAAACCAGAGTAGTAGCTTTGGGGAAAAAAGCAACTATTCCGGGATTTCAACCTACTTGGTGCTGTGAGAGAACAAGCAGCAAACAAGATCCAAATTATCATTGATACAGTGTTTGGATAGCTTTTGTTCACCCACACACAGTTTATAACTTGGGCTCGTCCAGGATTTGAACCCGGGACCTCTTGCACCCTAAGCGAGAATCATACCCCTAGACCAATGAGCCAAGCAAATGCAACTGAGATTGAGTCGCAAAGGGAACGGCTCTGCACATGAAGTTGAAGGGAAGGCGAGAACCCAACAGCTGGAGCTCCGTGGATTTTTTTGTTTCCTGTTAGGCAAAGTAAAATCATGGATCAAAAAACCTGAATCATACCCCTAGACCAAAATGCCTCCTTGTGGAATAATTATCTACTGATATGTCACTGCATAGTTCATGTGCTTCGCTGGCATATGTCTTTAATTGAAACACATAGAGAAAACTTAATGTGTCCAGCCAAAGCTGCCTCTATAACTGCAGGACACAGAAAGGTTCATTAGTTATTTGAACTTAAATCAAGTTTTGTAATAAAATGTCACTGTCCATTGCAAATACATGTCTCCTGTTGTTCATGCTAACATTTTGAAACAGTTGCTGTTGCTTTTGCTTTTAGAGTGCAGAGCAATGTCAGGGAGAATTGGTCCGATTTCAAAGCATTAGTTATGTAGTGAATTGTTTTCTGGGTTCTCATTGAAGAAAGTGCAATGCCATTGTGCTACCTAAAATGTAAGATAGTACTGAAAGGGAGATTGCAATATCAAAAACAGAGTAATTTCACTGGTCCAGCCAATCTTGCCCTCTTTTACTGGCCCTCTATAACTATTAGAGATAAAGGAGCTCTGCAGTAGAAGAAATAGACTATTTAGTCTAACACTTGGCATTAATTTACCACTGGAATGAAACTACACCCTGCACATATATGTGAAGGGAAGGCGAGCTCCAAACAGCCAGAGGTTCAAGATTCCTTTTGTTTCTTTGTAATCTATTTACAGACTGTTCAGCATAAAAACATAAATTGTAGGTCGTCAGGCAATTATGGCCTTAGTATATTAAAGAGAAGAAATCGCTCTCAAGGAATTTTAATGTCTTTGGTGCTATGAGGTTACAAGCACTAACAAGAACCAAGTTATCAGCTATACAGTTGTCTGATACGTAGCTCTTGTTCACCCCAACAAAGGTTATTGAGGGCAATGGTGGGGCTTATCTGGGATTTGAACCCAGGACCTCTCGCACTCAAAGTGAGAATCATACCCCTAGACCAACGAGCCAGGAGCACCGGTCGCATGGCAAGGTCGGTGCACCAGAGTAACCTCAGTATATGTCCACACAAGAGCAAGGTCACAGCAAGATTTTGGTTGTTTGTGAACCACTAATGTAACAAGTAACCAAACGACAACCAAGTAGCCACATTTCGAATGAATTCGCCACTGGAATAACACTATACGCTGCATATGCCATGGTGCTACCTAAAAGGTAAGATAATACTGAAAAGGAGATTTCAATATAGAAACAGGGTAACTTAAAGGTGTCTAGCCAAAACTGCACTCTATAACTGTAGGAATTGAAGCAGCTCTGTTGGAGAAGAGCTAGACTATGCAGTGTAACATTTGGCATTGATTTGACACTGGAATGACACTATACCCTGCACATGCAGGTGTAGGGAAGGCGAGTTCCAACCAGCCAGAGATCCAAGGTTTGTTTTGTTTCTTTGTTATCGATTTACAGGCTGTTCAGCATAAAACCAGAGTAATTTCAAGTTGTTTAGGCAATTTTGTGCTCAGCAGCTTTAGGAAAAAAAATCGATCTTAAAGGATTTCAACCGATTTGGTTTTGTGAGGGAACATGCAGCAAGCTAGAAGTGTTCTGATATCACTTTTCCACCCTCACTAAGTTTACACCCAAGTTTACTTTTCCACCCTCACACCCAAAGCGAGAATCATACCCCTAGACCAACGAGCCTTGCTGTATAGTAACCAAAAACTTTGAGGTGTCCAGTCAAAGCTGCCCTCTGTAACTGCAAGAAACAGAAAGGCTCATTAGAGATTTAAACTTTAGTTAAACTTTTGTAATAAAATGTCACTGTACATTGCAAGCACGTCTTCTCTCCTCCATGCTAACATTTTAAAACCGTTACATGGTGCTACGTAAAATGTAAGATCAAAGAAGAAATAGACTTGGCAGTCGAAGAGAACACTATCCAGAAGCAGGCCTGGATGAAGTGGGAAGATCCACGCAGGGAAGAGGGGCAGGAAAAGTGGTTACTGGAAACTTAGAAGCATGTTCAGTTTGAGAGAGAGAGAGAGAGAGAGAGAGAGAGAGAGAGAGAGAGAGAGAGGGATGACAGGAAGAGAAGGATATGGTTTATTATGTGCCCTTATTGTTGTATGAAATTTATTGAAAATTAATGTCACAGTGTAGTTTATTTATTGATAGACACTCAAAGCACGTTTGTATGTTGCTCTGGACAATCGCATCTGCTAAACAACACATTGCATTTATGATCCATGTGGAAAAAGAAGGTGTGTGTGATCATCCACAATGCTGAAGGATTTGAGAGACCAGCAGAGGTTCTCCACAGGTAAACACCAAGATGGTTAAATCATCACCAGTTTATTATCCACTGCAGTTCCTGTTTGAAAGCCGTCCAGTCATTCTTGCTGTGAGACTCACCACGCTCACTGGTGAACTTAATGATTGGAGCTGTGCATTGCAGCACAATCATGATTCACAGTGTGAACAGCTGGTGACTGAAAATACACATCTGCTGTTCCTGATCCAAACTGACTGAGGTCTTCCATCAGGAAGTCTTTAGCATACAGACTTTTTCCGCTTTTTCAAACAGAAGGCGGAAGCCGGAGTACATCTCGCTTGAGTTTTAATGCAAAAAACCCCGAAACGGCGGGTAGCTCATTGCGGAGGCCAGAAATGGAGTGAAACCCCCGGTGAAGATCGGAGCCAGGACGAAGGCCGGAGAAACGGTTGAGCGACCTCCACAGCAGAGACCTGAGACCGAGTGATGCCCTCGGCGGCGATCAGGGCCGGATAGACGCCCACTGGGGAGGTCTGGATCGGAGCTACGTCCATAGCGGAGATCGGAGTACGAGTGACGCACCCGGTGGAGCCCGGAATTAGAAAAACGACCCCGGTGGTGTCCAGAGGCCGAGTGATGTCCATGGTGGAGTTCAGAGGCTGGACGTCGCCATCGGAGGAGCTCGGAGGCGAGGCGTCGCCATCGGAGGAGCCCGGAGGCGAGATGTCGCCATCGGAGGAGCCCGGAGGCGAGACGTCGTCGAAGGAGGAGCTCTGGGGCGAGACGTCGCCTTCCAGGAAGCTCGGGAGCAAGACGTCGTCGAAGGAGGAGCTCTGGGGCGAGACGTCGCCTTCCAGGAAGCTCGGGAGAGAGACGTCGTCGAAGGAGGAGTTCTGGGGCAAGACGTCGCCGAAGGAGGAGCTCGGGGGCGTGACGTCGCCATCGGGGGAGCTCGGAGGCGTGACGTCGCCTGCAGGGGTGCCCAAGAGCGAGACGTCGCCGGCGGAGCTCAGGGGCGAAACGTCGCCATCGGAGGAGCTCAGAGGCGTGACGTCGTCTTTGGAGGAGCTCAAAGGCGTGACGTCGCCATTGGAGTAGCACGGAGGCAAGACGTCGCCATCAGAGGAGCTCGGAGGCGGGACGTGCTGGAGCAGAGAGGAGCTCTCTGAGACTCTGTGGAGCGGAGAGGAGCTCTCGGAGACTCTGTGGAGCGGAGAGGAGCTTTTGGAGACTCTGTGGAGCGGAGAGGAGCTCTCGGAGACTCTGTGGAGCGGAGAGGAGCTCTCGGAGACTCTGTGGAGCGGAGAGGAGCTCTCGGAGACTCTGTGGAGCAGAGAGGAGCTCTCGGGGATGCTCTGGGGCAGAGAGGAGCTCTCGGGGATACTCTGGGGCAGAGAGGAGCTCTGTGACGTGGCTTCGCCTGGAGAGGAACCCTGTGACGTGGCCTCACCTTCTGGGTGACCGTAAGGCGAGCCGTCGCCTTCGGGGAGACCAGGAGGCAAGTCGTCAGCTTCGGGGAGACCGTAAGGCGGCGGTACGACGTCCCTTTCGCGGCCAGACAGCGGTGCAACCTCCCTTTCGCAGCCTTGGGGCTGAGCTGAGTGCACTGGAAAGCTCCGGGGCGGAACAGAGCTGTCCTGGAGGTTTTGAAGCAGAACAGAGTTAGCCTGGAGACCTTGGCGTGTAACTGAGCTCGCCTGGAGACCTTGGAGCTGAGAGGAGCTCGCTTGGAGGTCCTGGAGCGGAGAGGAGCTCGCCTGGAGGTCCTGGAGCGAAGCTGAGCTCTCTTTAGGACTTTGAAGCGGAACGGTGCTCTCTTTAGGACTCTGGAGCGGAGAGGAGCTCTCGGAGACACTCTGTGACAGAGAGGAGCTTTCTTTGGAGACCTGGAGCAGCGCTGAGCTCTCCTGGGAGTCCTGGAGCGGAACTGAGCTCTCCTGGAGGTCCTGGAGCAGAACTGAGCTCCCGTGGAGGTCCTGGAGCAGAACTGAGCTTTCGTGGAGGTCCTGGAGCAGAACTGAGCTCTTGTGGAGGTCCTGGGGCAGAGCTGCGCTCTCGTGGAGGTCCTGGGGCAGAGCTGCACTCTCGTGGGGGTCCTGGGGCGGAGCTGCGCTTTCCTGGACGACCTGGAACGGAGCTGAGCTCTCCTGGACAACCTGGAATGGAGCTGAGCTCTCCTGGGCGACCTGGAACGGAGCTGAGCTCTCCTGGGCGACCTGGAACGGAGCTGAGCTCTCTGTGGAGAACTGGAGCGGGAAGGAGCTGTCCTGGAAACCCTGGAGCGGGAAGGAACTCTCCTGAAAATCCTGGAGTGGAAAGGAGCTGTCCCGGAAACTCTGGAGCGGAAAGGTGCTCTCGGGGACACACTGGAGCGGAGCTGTGCTCTCTTGGAGCGGAGTTGAGCTCTCCTGGAGCGGAGCCGAGCTCTCCTGGAGGTCCTGGGACGGAGCCGAGCTCTCTTCAGGACTCTGGAGCGGAAAAAAGTCCTCCTGGAAACCCTGGGGTGGAGCCTGCTCAGAATCGAGAGGGTTGCAAAGCAGATACTCTGGATTCATCCCGAACATCCCCGTGAGAAGCTCAATGAAATGAGTATACGAGCGGAAATCCCCTCCGAATGCGCTCCACAGTTTACTGGCGAGAGAGAGAGAGTCTCCAGACAAGAGAGAGAGATATGGAGCCTGATTTTAGCTGTTTCGGTGGTGTAAGAGGAGGGATAGAAACACATATTTACCCACACTCCATACAAAAACGCTCCACTCCGCCATATCGCCGGAAAAGCGAGCCGGGAATTCCATAAGACTCGCAGGGGGGCGTGGCGCGGCCATGCTTGCACGTTCCCGAGCCGGCGAGGATGAATCGGCTGCGTGCTTCCGGGTGTTTCCAGAGGGGGAGCTTGACCGTCGCTTCATAGTGGCACAGCGAATCCTTCATCCAAGGTTTGGATCGCGCTGGGACCACGGCAGCAACCCGATCATTTTTTTTTTAATCCCTTTCAGGAGGTTCGTTATTCTGTCAGGGTGCGGGCGAAACAGAAGGCGGAAGCCAGAGTACAGCTCGCTTGAGTTTTAATGCAAGTGTGAGGGAGCGAGAGAGACACGAGCACACACACACACACACACACACACACACACACACACACAAGCACAAGCACAAGCACACGGCAGTCCAACGGTTGAGAGAGTCCGAGGTGCGCTAGCTGACCCGAGATGCACGGGGAGGTGAAGCGCAGCCGGTATGGGATTGTGGAGTCCGGATGGAACGGACAAATAGAGTCCTGCATGACAACCGGACCGTGAAAACCTGCAGCACGGAAAGACTAACATGAACAATAACGAACGGGGAGTGAATGTGAGTGAGGGGTTTATGTAGGAGCGGGGTGGAGTGATGATGAGCTTCAGGTGTGCCTCGTTAAACCTGGAGCTTCAGAGAGAGTGGAGGCATGAGTGATGATGAGCTCCAGGTGTGCGTGGTTAAACCTGGAGCTCTATGGAGAGCGGAGGCATAGAGAGCCACCAAAGGGGGCGTGGCAGGTGGATCCCTGACAGATATAAACCATATTAGACAACAGAAATTGCAGTACATAAAATTTATTTTATTTATTTCTATAGAAAGTTTTAGAAATATCTTTCTATAAAATGTATCTAAAAAGTGTAAAAGTCCTTTAGTTGTTTTGGTGACAGAGGAAGCCGATTTGCTCAAGGCACTTGGTGACGGCTAGGGGAACAGGCTGTCTGATTTTTTGCCACCATGATTCTACAGTCTTCAGAGCGACTTTGGGGTTGCTGGGTGCCAGATCATGAGTGGCATAGACCATTGCGAGCTGCACCTCCCACGGCAAATCTGCACACAAAATCCATCATAAAATTAAGACTTGCTGAAGCACTTTCTTGTTGATAGAGAACTAAAACAATGAAAATAAAAATAAATAATACTGTACCTTTTGAGAGTTTTCGGTTTCCAAATTCATGTATGCCTTTTAAAAGATTTCTTACTGACACTGCCAGGTTCTTCTTAAGGCCTAGTTGGCCAAGTCGACCTGTTTAAGATAGACAAAGACCACAAGTAAAAAACTGAATAATCTAAAAATAATGTGAGATTATGCTCCAAAACAGGATTTACAGTAACCTTACCAAGTAGCCTGAAAACAGCTGCTACAGAGACGTTTCGGTACGGTGTTTGCTCTGTTCTTGTTTGCAACAGCAAAGTGTCCAGAGTCTGCCAAATGTCATTTCTAGTAAATAAAAAATTGGATATATTAATTGTTTTTGTGACAGTAATAAAATGGCCATTGTGGTTTTATGATCAATTGTGAGTTTATGCAACAAGAATGGGAAATTTGCAATATTTTAGCCAATATATAATATTGCGACACGCACTGTCTCATTGAGTCTGTTACATTTGCACATTTTCAATTTATATAATGTTTTATATTAAACCTAGGAAGCTAAGAATGAAATACATTTGACATTTTGCATTCAGTACCCTAAAACATTCTTATAGGTCCATGTCCAGCCCAGTTGTGCACACAGAAGATCTAGGCTGAATACGTAGTCCCAGGCAGCAGGGCAGAGATCTTCACCATACCAACTGTTCTTCTGGAAGGTCAAACTGCTGTCTTCAAGAAGAGCCTTCAGTGTGCTGGTGATGGTGCTGTAGATCTTTTCTGGAGGCTCCTGGCAGAAAATACATCTTCTCTTTAATAAACAGTTCAATAAAATGTTTACAATAATATGTTGGTAATTGAAAGTTGACAAAAAAATCTAAATTGCAGATCCTTAAAATACGGAGGTTGTACTGTAAAAATGCATTCTTCCCATTTTATAACCTGAATTTATTAACCCTAATACAAGAGGAGTCGTAGAAAATTACCTCCAGATGACATCCGGGTATTTAAAATAGACATTTAAAAACGCGCACTTTATTAAAGACCCTTGTGGTGGTGAACTCAATAATGCTCTAGAGTAGTGCGCAATTTAAGGCACAATGTAATTGTTTGTTTATTCAGTAGCAGGCACAGTGTCACATGGGTTTATATCACCTCAATTCTGCATGCACGTATGGGTATTGAATATCCTAAAATTGTGAAGTCCTGTAACAATTTTCACTTGAACTATAAAGAAAAGAACTAATGACTTGTTGATTTAGTTTAACATGGATTTATGAGGAATTTCTCATGAGACATTGAAACTTGGAAATTAAAAGTAGATTAAGAATGCAGTAAAATACATAAAAAGTCCAGTTGAATAAAGATGTTTAATGACTGTTCTGGTCTGCCAGTAATATAAAACGACTTTAAAATGAACACTGTAATTCATCTACTTACTTCATCCCAGTGCAGATACTTGCTGAGCAAATCTAATATGTTTCCCCTTGCTTTCAGTTTGCTGACTATGTGAATGGCTCGGCATAAAGGGCTGTTAATGGAAAAAAGACTTGGCCATGCTGTCACCATCGCCATAATCAGTTTGGTGGAATCAGGAAATTCTGTTAAAGAGAACAAAACGTTAACACAGACTGAAAATACACTGTATAGAAAAAAAATACATCACCAAAAACAAGACACAATTGGATTCTCTGTATCATTGTCCAGTAGATATGTAGATATGTAATGAAATGTCAATATAATCTCACCTTCTTTAAGAAATCTGTAGGCGAGGGCATGTGCTTTGTGATGGTCTCTTCTCTTTTGACACACACCCACATAAACCCTACAGAGAGACTGCCGGAGATCGGGTGCCATAGATGCTCTCTCTGCCTTGATCTTGTTTAAAATCACTGAGAGAAACGTCTCTGCTGAGGACTAAATAAAATGGAAGAAAATGATCATCCAAAATCAAACATGTATTCAAATCATGTAATAAAACAAACATTAGGGAATAGAATTTTACATGACAAATCATATCTACTGTTTAACCTAAAAACATCAACTAAGAACATTGGATTGACTTTAAAAAATGAAAAAACTCCAATTTACTGCTAAAGAATAAAGTAATTTGAATTGCACGCACACTAAATAAAACAGAAGATAAGAACTGACCTCGTTTACACAAAACTCAGAAATGACTGCTTTCTCTTCATCTCTCAGAACAGGAAGGTTACTTGTACCTTTGAGAAGTGCATGAATCCTGTCTGTAGCTAACACATCATAACAAAACTTTTGCACTGTTTCTAATGCACTGGAGATGAGAGATTGTGTCTTGTGTGCTGTGTTTGCAGGATCAGCTGAAGCAGTATCAAGTCGAGGCCTTTTAACAGTCCTGGGTGGTGACACGTCTGAAGCAGTTTTTTTTGCTGTTGGGTTTGTCTTGGTAAAAGCTTGTCCAGAGATGTTAATAGTTTTATTTCCTGAGATGGTATATCTGTGTTCGGAGCTCTTCTTGTTGTCGGGCAGAACTGCTGGAACACGAATAGCATGCCTGGCAGGATCTGATCCAAACTTGGGAACTGGATTGAATGCTGAGATGTGGGTCAGATGAGACAAAGGCTTTTCTTTATTTTGAAGGTCTGCAATAAAAAAAAAATTAAAACATGTACAATAAAAATGGACTGTTTCAAATTCAGGTTCATTAGGATGGTTAAAATACTAGGTTAATCACATGCAAAGATCATATTGTACATCCGCTAAAAAAATAGTTAACAGCATGTCCTATTTAAATACCTTTGTCAGCTTTCTGCTCATCCCCAGTCTGAGTGGAGAAATTCATTTTCTCTGTAATGACAGTAACCAATTAATTACAGTCAATGCAAATACCTTATGCATAAAAATATACAGAAATTTAGAAAGATTTCAGTATTACCTTTGTTCAAATTGTTCTCCAGTGTGGAGAGTTTTTCCTGTTAAAGATCAAAAACAAACATCAACTGACAAATCCAACAAATCCAACACAAGTGCATGTAGTTTCATTTAGTCACAGTTCTCACTAAAAGTTCAATTACGACTGCATTAAAAAAAAAAAAAAAAAGCACCTCTATTAAACAGATACGATTCTCGAGGCTTCTGACTTTAAATCTCAGGACTCGGAAATCCAGATTTCCAGATTGACTGGTGGTAGCGTCTGTAAAAATGGTACACATCAAAGTCAGTACTGTATATACAAGGAAGTGCTTGATGTGTAATTAAAATCAGCAGTAATGAAGCAAAACATTTTTTCTTCTTGAAGGGTGATTTGTCAAGAGTAATACATGTTCAAAAGAACAGACAACCAAGAGTTGAATTAGTGGATGGGACACAGGTCATAAGGCAGCCATAAAATAATTACATACTATTTTATAGAAAACAACAGAGGTGGCAAAAGTACACACATACTTTACTTAAAGAAGTACAGATACTCATGATTTAAAATACTCGGGTAAAAGTTCTGACTATACTTTTTTACTCAAGTTAAAGTAAAGGAGTTTGGGCTCTGACATGTTCTTAAGTAAAGAGCGGTCATTACTACCTGTTTTAGTGTCACACTGGAAACTGGACCTTGCGTCATATTAATATCGATTAAAATATTTATTTACGATTAAGCGAATGATTGGCATGAGTTAACTGTCATGAGTTTTTTTTTTTAGTTTAGTTATTTATTTTTTATATCTGAGTAAAAAAATACACAAATAAAGTGAATAAATATGTGTTGCATTGAAGATTTTTATTTCTGCCTTTTTTATATTTATTTATTTATTTATTTATTTACATTTTTTATAAAAATAGTCACAGAAATGCCTGCTGCATTAATTCCATGTTAATAAAATTGGTGCTATCAAAATGATTTAGTGTAAATGTTAATTGATGCGTTAATTTTAACATAATTTAATTTTGATATTTAATAAAAGAAAATACACATACACATTACACACACACACACACACACACACACACACACACACACACACACACACACACACACACACACTCTCAATCAAAAGATACAGAAACTCAGTATTTTTTACATTTCAGTATTACCTTTGCTCATCTTGTTCTCTTGTTTGAAGAGTTCTTCCTGTTGAGGTTCATAAAAAAAAGATCAACTGACATCCAACACAAGTGCATTTAGTTTGTGTGTGTGTGTGTGTGTGTGTGTGTGTGTGTGTGTGTGTGTGTGTGTGTGTGTGTGTGTGTGTGTATTTGCAATTGCGTTTTCTATATGTGGACACATGAAATGTAACATAATATAAACACAATTGCAAATCTTGCATTATGTTACATTACGTTAAAGGACATTATATATATATATATATATATATATATATATATATATATATATATATATATATATATATATATACATTTCTCATAACAATAAGTGCTTTCTCCTTTTCTGTGTGTTTTTTAGATTATACTCAATCTGATTATTGTCCTCTGAACTCTACACGTTTCCATGACAAAGGGGGCGTGGCTTTGGGGGCGTGGCGCACGCAGTTTAGCTCCTGTGTGATGTGGGGATTTTGCCGGTTCGGTCTTTATGCTCTTTTACTCACTGGACTGATGCTTTTACTTACAGCCACTAAATGTAATTTCATTTAGTAACTATTGTGTTTAGTTGATGTTAAGGTTTAGGAAGTTGACTAAAGCTGAACTGCTTTCATGCTAGATAGAGCTTCCCGGATGTTCTGGGTGAGCACGTGACTAGCGCGTGACTAACGATGAATCCGCGATCATTAATGAAATCAATTAAACTGAAGATCAGATTCGTGAACGTGAACTTGAACTTGTATCATTGTTGAAATAGATCCAAACCGTGTTTTTGTGGTAAATACCGCTGGTGTGTTTCTTCTGAAGTTGATGAAGTAGATCGTGCTTAGTTGCGTGATGGGGAAGTTTGATGCTTAACAGAAGGTAGTCAGTGGGCTGCTGCTCCGCGTTCTGGCTTTTTAAACACACTGTGACGTCACAGAGACGTCCAAAGTCATTATTGCGTCACTTGTGCTCTATGTGGATAAATAGTATACAATGATGAAATGCGGTTGCGGGGCAGCTTTTAATTAAAGTAGATCTTTATGTACAACTCATCATGAATTTACAATGAAATTCCCTCAGAGATGAATTAAGTTATATAACATATAAAACTATAACACTCAGTATGTACAGTTACATGAGCAGTAGTCTATAACAATGAGTATGGACACTTGCATGAGCAATATATTATAACACTAAGTATGTACAGTTCCATTAGCAGTAGACTGTAACACTCAGTATGTACAGTGAGGAATTAAGTGGTTCAGTAGATTTTTTACTTTAAATGAAAAGCTACAGTCATGGTGTCGAGAACACAAACTACCCTTTGATTATAACTGGAATTATTTCTGGAAGTGTCCTAGGTTTTTCTGCCCTGATGGTCTGCACCCCAGCAGAATTTTAGCGGCAGTCCAACCAGACAACATCTTCAGGATGCTGCACACCTTCTAACTGGTAAGACATCATGCAATTCACAATGATGACAGCTGAATAGATCCAGAAATAATTTAATTACAGTTAAAACAGGAAAATGTAAAATGAGCAAACACAACAAAGGTCTAAAGATTACAATGGTCTAAATGTGTCTACAGCATCAGGATATGCCTAGAAGCATGAGCCCTGTCATATAGATCATGGGGGTGTTGTAGCAACCAGTTATAGCACCCTTCTTCATGTAAGTCAAAGATTAGGATTCAGGTTTAAATAATTGAAGTGTTTGTTCTTAATGTTGTACTTTTAGAAATAAATTGAAACCCCTACTATCTCTCGCTCTGGCATCTTTCTCTAATGTACAGACCCCCAGGGCCCCACGTCCGTTTTCTTCAACAGTTTGCTGGTTTTCTTTCAGACCTCTTGGTCAATGCTGCTTGTAGGAGATTTTAATATTCATGTGCATGATGTAAATGATGTATTAGAAATATAATTTGCAGACTTATTAAACTCTTTTGGGCTTAAATAAAACATCACCAGACCGACCCATCATTTTATTCACACGCTAGACTTAATAATATCCCACGGAGCAGACGTCACTCATATCTATATTTTACCTCAGAGTGATGATATCACAGACCAATATCTCATACTGTACACACTGAGCAGTAGAGCAGATTAGCCGCGTCTCACCACAATTTTCGACTTGGTAGGACTATTTTTCCGACCACTAAGGACAGATTTGTAAATAACCTGCCTGGTCTATTTCAACATCTTACTAAACCCCTAAATGCTAATAAACTTGAGGAAATGGCTAACAACATAGGCACTATCCTCATTAGCACATTAGACATCGTTGCCCCATACGATTAAAACAGTTTAGAGAAAAAATACCTGCACCATTGTATAATAGCCATATTCATGCCCTTAAGGGAGCAGTTTGTTTTTAAGATCACAAATGTTCTAAGATCACAAATGTAGTAGGCATGATTTTAACATGGCGCATTGAGACCCCAACAGATTTCAGGTCCGTCACCTTATCCTCTCAGCCATGATTATGGAAGGTTTTTCATGACCTCTGCACATCCATCAATGAGTCAACTGCTGCTTGCCTGCATCAAAAGGAAACCAATGGCAATCTTTCTGTTTGGTGCACAAAGTAGGCAGGTCATTCGAATCCAGCATTTGTCCTTTTCACCCATGTACTGATCACATGCTTATATTTGAAGTAATAGGATTTTGAAATAGGTTTTACTTTTCTCCACTCTGAAGTGATACTCGTCCTTATCTGTGATCTCAATCTATGTCCACCTCTCTGCTAATCACATGCGAGCACTACATTCGTACCCTTATTCCCAATGAAAGGGGGCTCATATAAAATTATGTAGCATTTACTAAATGCATGAATAAAAATGACTTTGACCTAACTGTATTTAGGCTGGCTGAAAATGTGCATATAGTAAGTTGTTGAACACAATGCCATCGAAATATCAGAATTTTATGTGTTTAGATTGGCATTGAGAAATACTTGATCACAATTTCCGTGTAGAGCTTTATTTTCATCTGTGGGGAAATTTTGTTGGTTGCTCTGATCATTTCAACTTGCAGAATAGTCCAACCAATATAAAGGAAATTTGTAGGATCAATCCAGCCTATTCCCCACTCTGAGCTGGAAATGGGACTGAGGTATTAAACAGGTAATAATTAGCAGAGGATGGTTTCGATCCATCGATCTCCGGGTTATGGGCCCAGTACACTTCCGCTGCGCCACTCTGCTCACTGCAAGCATCCAAGATGGGACTCACGTCTTGTGGCAAAGAGTGGCTCGGAGCTACTCTTCTGGCTTCCAAACGGTGCTGGGAAACCCAGTGGGGTTCTTGTCAATATCAGATGAAGCTTCAATTGGATTTGGGTTACAATGTAAAGAATTCAGTCAGAGACAATGCTCAGCAATCATGATAACAAAACAAGTGTTCAAGCCAGTGATGTCAAATGAAAGCTAGACTGGTGTGTCACAGCGAGGTTTCAACTATTTTTGTCCAAAGACATGCTCAAGCATTTGGATGAGTCTTCGATATTCAGTGAAATGTTGCCAAAATATTTTTAGTATTAAACAAGCAACAGAAGACTTGAGCACTATTCAAGCAAACTGTGGAATTGAACAGCATGTTGAATAGTTGTCTCTCATGTTCTTTCAGTATCAGTATCAACTCAACAAGTCTCCCCCGCATAGGCTCAGTTCAGAAAAACTGACCAAGAAGGTACACACTTGTCAGAAGTGGGATTCGAACCCACGTCTCCAGAGGAGACTGCGACCTGAACGCAGTGCCTTAGACCGCTCGGTCATCCTGACAGCTAGGGGCTGATGTTTCTTCCCTTGGTAACCATGTCTAGGTCATATGGTGAACACGCAAAGTCATTTGAGATTTAAATGTTGTTATCTGTCATTAATAATGTTATTATTATAAGTGTGTATCTGTATTTATAGTACAGTAGCACATACAGTAGCACATTAAGTAGTGCTGTGGGTTAGTGTTAGTGTTACTGGTATGTAAATGCAGTCAGTATTTCTTAGCTATAAAAACAAAACATGTTTTAAATGTCCCAGACATGTCTAAAAAGTCACACAAGGCTTTAGGGGGACAATAAGTGGACGTCTCGTCTGTGGCGGTAGAGGATGATGAGTGGACGTCTGATTTTACGTGAATGTCAGTCTGTTCTGTCGCCTCTCTTTTTTAGTTTACAAAGTCACGGTTTGGTGGATCCTTCAGCAAAAATTCAGCAGCCAAACCTGTAAATGTACCCATGCAGATTCATGTCATTTAAAAAGACGTTCATATGTCATTATCATCATCATTGTTATGTTTAAGTTAATAATATACAATATGTGTCTTTACAGCCTGGTAGTCAAAGTCCATCTCCTTCAGCCAGTGATTCATCTGCATACAGTCCTTCATCTGCATCCAGACCTTCATCTGCATCCAGACCTTCATCTGCAGCCACATCTGCTGTTTCTTCCAGTTCTGCTCCTCCAATTATTTATTTCAGGTATTTTAAGCCACTCAGAGAATTAATATCATTTTACTGTTTATAAATATTTTTGCTAATAATATATAGTTGTGTAATGATTCTACTTTGGTGGATTTACTACTATACAAATAGTAGTAAATCCACCAAAGTAGAATTTTATAAACAAAATAATTTTATTATTATAAACAACTATTGTTGTTTATAATTAGGTTGGTTTTTTGAAACCCTTTTCATTGTACATGTTTATATTTATTGTTAAATACCCCTTACTATATACATATTTTGAAATAGTATTTGTACCTTTGTGTGTTTGCATCAATTATATTTTATCGTTTGACATTTTTGTAGCATTTTCAGTAATTAAAAATAAAATGTTTTATTGTACATATAACAGTGACTCCTGAATTATTCTGTGAACCTGCTGAACCCATTATCATCTTTATTATTATTATTCTAATTATTTATATATATTTGAACTTATATGGTTATGATGTAAACAATTATAAACTCAATCTGAACAGAGTGGAGGCCATTCTGATTATATTCCTCATCAGAACCACTAAGAATGTGAACGTGATCTTCAATCAATTTAGTGATCATCAGCACAGACCTCATAGTCCTCACCAGAGTCTGGATTCTTCTGTAAACACACACAAAAGCCCTACATCACCTCTAATCCTTTTCATCTAGTAGCAGCTCTACATGCAGCTGCAACTGCGTTAATAATACATTAAAAATGATCCAAATGTACTATGATTTAAGTAAATCAAAGTTCAGTGAGATTACAAGCTGGGTTTAAAGCTGTAGATTTTATCGGAGGGTGGATTTTATTTGTACATACTGTTATTTCCTTTAAAATGGATTTGGGGTTTGATTTGGGAAAAGATAGAGGCTTATTCATGTTTACTTCAATAACATCACTTGAGAGGGGCAGATTTGATTCTACCCCTCTGACATCTACTCGGAGGTCTGCCCTGGAAAATTAGTGAAATGAAACGGTACTGAAACGTGGCTCTAAAGCAGATGAAGCATCAGTGGAATTCATGAAGGAGATGCTGAACCAGCTGGACGTTGACACTCTTTATTTAATGGTTTATATATTTATAATGTTTTAAATGCCTTTATTATACAGTTACAGCAGTAGGAACTGTTATGAAAGCTGGTGCACAAATAGAGGAAACAACCACACATGCAGAATAAAATTAGAAAGAAGAATTACAAACTATTTGTATAAAATCTCTATGAAATAAATTAAAATAATCAGGCTATAATACTGCACTGTATGTCACTGGCTGAAAAATAGTTATTGATACATTAAAAGCTTTGATATTTATAAATATGTATGAATAAAGTTTTAAAACTGTGATGTTAATTTGTTGCTGGTTTCAGGAAAATATTCATTAAGATGTTCTTCTTACATGCATGTGTATCACAATCACTTGACAAGTTCCTCTTAAAGTTCTTATAAAATGTATAATAATCACGATTCAAAACACTCGAAAGCATTTACATTTTAGATTGTCTTTACAAATGTTTTTATATAATAATTATTGATAAAAAAAATAAAAAATAAATATATAAATATATAAACATAAAAATATAATAACATGCAAAATTAATATCATATTTGTAATTTTTAATTTATAAACAAAAAATAAGAAATTGTAATACGGCATTATTATTATTATTATTATTATTATTTTTATTATTATTATTATTATTATTATAAAAACAATTCTTCTTGTTCGTTCTCTTTTTCTTTGTGCCAAAGAAACATCTTTGTTTCCTGAAAGAAAAATGCAGAGGAGATTTAGTCTACACATCATGTGTATGTGTGTGTGTGTGTGTGTGTGTGTGTGTGTGTGTGTGTGTGTGTGTGTGTGTGTGTGTGTGTCTGTGTGTGTGGATACTCACCGACTTGACTCCTGCTTCTCCTGTTTTTAGGATTATGTTAATTTCATCCACCTGCACACAAACACACACACATACACTTCTATCACACGTGTGTCACATGCATATAAAGAGTGAATAGAGGAGTGATGTGTGTGATTATGAATAGATGTAAATGAGGAATTGGTGGGTGGGGTTTTGTTTCCACATGACCAAAACCAAATCATCATTTTAATATAATATTATTTAACATAATAATACACTCGTTACTACAACCACTTATTACAAATCATTCCTAAATGTAATAGTAGTGTGTGTTGGTGTGTGTGTGTGTGTGTGTGTGTGTGTGTGTGTGTGTGTGTGTGTGTGTGTGTGTGGGTGGGTGGGTGTGTGTGTGGGTGGGTGGGTTGGAGGTGTAGCATTTTAAAATCTGCAGACTCCAACATGTAAATGGTTAAGCGCTTCTAAGGTGCTGCAGCCATGGATACATCCTGCACATCTGGAACATGAGGTGGAGCTGGACTCTGCTGGACTTTGTTGTGTGTGTGTTGTACAGCGGGAACTTGAGGTGGTGCTGGACTCTGTTCTACAGCTGGAACATAAGGTGGAGCTGGACTCTGTTCTACAGCTGGAACATGAGGTGGAGCTGGACTCTGTTCTACAGCTGGAACATGAGGTGGAGCTGGACTCTGTTCTACAGCTGGAATTGAGGTGGGGCTGGACTCTTTTCTTCAGCTGGAACTTGAGCTGGACTCTGTTCTACAGCTGGAGCTTGAGGTGAAGCTGGTTTCTCATCCACAGTTGTAAGCTCTTCTACAGCAGGGACTGTGTCTACTGCTGGGGCATTTTCTTTATTTGGCTCTACCTTCTGGCTTGGTGTGAAAGAGGGAGTTATATTCTGAGTCTGTAACACACAGACACACACACAGCTGTTAACACTTCAGTTCATTTTGTTTTTATCAGATCATCATCACTGCTAGCAGGAGGCTCTTGAGGGAACCAGCTAGAGGAGGTTCTTAAACCTTTTCAGCCAGTAACCCATTTAACTGCAATATTGAACTTCAGCATCAAATCATTTTAATGTGGACAGCACGGGGTGGTAGATGTTCAGGGTACAGTCTTCACCTGCACATTCTCCATCCTCTGCACGTTATGATGGACAGGGTTATCCTGGTGTTCTCTTTTCAGTAAGGTCTTCTGCTTGTTGGTGAAGACCTGGGTGTGGTGGTTTCTCTCAGTCTCGTGCTCCTTATGAGATTAAAGTGTTGATGGAGCTGTAACACAACAGAGACACTGCTCTTACACACTGCTGTTAGTCTTTATGCCGACACCAGCAAAATTACCCCCTGATGCTGACTGAAATCCCTCATATGACCAAACCCACACTTTATATTAATAGATTACACTTTATAGCTCCATCTTGTTCTCCGTCTTGTAACCGACAACCTTCAGGAGAGACGTCATGTCAACACACAATTCATATCTATCAGATCTAATACAGGACTGTTAGATTTTTATCATGCCCAAACGAAACTTAATTCTTGGAGAGGTTTTCCATACGACCTGCGATGCCCGTAGGCCTTTCTGAATTTAGGGAAGAATCACACTGCACACAACAAATGTTCTTCTTCGGTTTATTGCAGGCAGCAGACACGTATATATACACACAATGGAGAGAAAGCTGACCTAAAGCTGTTTCCTGTTTAGACAAGAGGATATACTAGCCAGAGATGTGTGAGACCAGATAAGACTCCCTGTTTACCTTACATACTAACATTGTAAATATTCTATAGATACTGAACAGACAAAGGAATGTGTGTGAACCAGTGTGAAATCCGTCGTAACACTAACAATGGCCACTTTAAATCATTTATGATTTAGCATCACACACACCAAAACATAGGATGGTCATCCTGGGAACAGAACTGGTGACATAAACTGCAGATGAAAAGATAAAGACAAACAAAAACATAGAGATTCCATTTCATTCTTTCCCTACATGCATATAATCCTTCATCATCACCACTCCAATCGAGGCCTTTATGGCCTGTCTTACCATCGTCATCAAACATGGCAACATACAAAGTATAATTCCAACAATCAATAAAAGAATCATTCCTAAAACAAAATAGTGTCCAACACTCGTAAACAAACTCTTAATCTTCTCAAAAAAACTTTGTTCAGCAGTTGTTTCACGTTCTCCAAGACATCATGAGACAATTGTTTCTCAGTGCTTGTTCAATATGTCTATTAGCAGTATTATAAGGTATATGTAACAGTTTACTCTATGAATGATGTGTTCAAAGAGAATAAGAAAAATTCGGAGTCTAGTTACAACTATGCACATATAGTTATAGAATTTAGACCTAGAGCAGGTATCAGGGTAAGCTTAACAAAACAGTCAAGTGAATCAGATCTTCACCCCGAAGGTGGCCCCCTTTCTACTATAAAGAAAGGATCTTTCCGTGGGCTCTCAACTGTTTCAGCCCTGAATACTAACTTAGGTAGGCTTCTTAGGCCAACAGACCAATTAGTGCACAGATTAAGTGGGTGCTGATTTGATCCTGCTTGCGTGTATCCACTGTGGCTGATAATCAGTCAGAACTCCAGTTCTGGTTACAGCTAGAACAGTCGCTGGACCCAGATACTTTGGCTCACCGACCTTGGTAGGTTTTAGACTTCGTATCAGGACCTGCTGATTAGGCACAAAAGGGTGTGTTGGCTTATCTGTGGGCAGAGGAAGAGTTAGTGAGACATCAGCACTGATAGAATTCGATTTCTCAACCAGGGCAGAAACGTAGTCGTCCACCATCACTTCCAGGTTACCTAAGGAAGAAATGCCAGTACGTCCCTGACCCATGGGGTCGGGAAAAGCTTGAACATAAAACTTTTAAAAGGTTAGTTTTGTTGAAGATGGGGTCATTCTCATTTCTGTGAGTACTACCAGGAGAACAACAGTCCAATTGCACCTCTTCAAGTCAAGTCAAGAAGCTTTTATATATATAATCATAGACATTTTACAGATTTAAATGATGTATTGTTTTTATCTTCGCCATCATGAGGGAAAAATCCACAAAACGCCACCAGAGGGTAAATTGTGTAAAACATGGCGGATTTGGTGTTTGATTTGAGACTTGGCGCAAAAATAAAACAAAAGTTTACTGATTAAAAATATTTTCCGGTGAAGTTTATTTATTTATTTTATATCTAAGTAAAAAAGGGACGTCGTGAATAAGTGTATGTTTTGCTGGAGGTTTTAATTTCGCCTCTTTTATATTTAGTTATTTATTTATGTATTAAATGTTTATATTTTTTATGGTAAAAACAGAAATGCGTGCTGAATTGATGGCACGTTAACATTTAGTGCTGTTTAAAATAATGTGACTTTTGACAGCCAAATATATATATATATATATATATAACTAATTAAAAATGTTGTAACCAAATGAATGTGTCCAGGCTGAAGATCCACATATAGAACACAAGCAGAGAAAAGATGATGATGATGATGAATGTCTCTGTTCTCAGTCATGTTTACATCACTGACTCCCTCTGTCTCATCCATGTTAACCCCAAACTTCTTTGGGGTTAACATGGATCTAAAAACATGTCTAAAAAATAAATAGTGGAGTAAAGTACTGATACCAAAAAAATCTACTTAAGTACAGTAACGAAGTATTTGTACTCCGTTACTTCCCACCTCTGGTGGTTTGACCCACTGCCTGCTTTCCCAGGTCATCTCACCTACTCTACACACACGAGTCAGGTGTGTGGCTGCGGCTCAATTAATGTTCAACTCCATTAACTAGGGTATTTTATTCCCTTTAAATAAAGCGATTCTTTTTAATGTAGTTGATGCAGACTCATTTATAATTTAGTTGCAGCAAAAATGCTGATTTCCGATGTAATTTTCCATGAATCTGCTATATTAGCGATTAAAATATGACTTATCTAGTTAACGTTAGCTTGTTTACAATAGCTTGTTGCATAGTGCACTGACACTAACACACCAAAGCCGTTTCCCATTCATTGTTTTATTTGGGGCGACTTGGCATAATGTTAATTTAACATTAACACACAATTAGCATATTGTTTATCTGTGCATTTACTAAATGAGCACTGTGTTACATCCGAACTGACCCCACTGTATTTTTTTGTATAATTAATTTCAATTCTGTTCTTGAATGTGTCTTCGTAAATTTTATATAAAATTAAAAAAAAAAGTATTCCTTGTTTTGCTTTGTCATTGAACCTGAGAAAAACGTTGAAAATAACCATAATGATGCAGTTTCCATGCCACAATAATAAGAAATAAGTACAATTTGACTGTATTATTTGTGTCCCTTCAAAAATTGCTCATGAGAAATTTTATATTTATTGTCCCCCCCTACTGTTAAATGAAATTTACACCCATGCTGAGAAGCATTATATCCTAAAGACTTGTGATAGAAATAGCAAAAGAGCGACTAAGATACAATCTTGCGACGAGGGTGGGACTTTAACCCACGTGTGCAAAGCACAATGGATTAGCAATCCATCACCTTAACCTCTCGGCCACCTCGTCCGATAAAGAGGACTGACGGCACTGCTGAAGAAAAAAAGGGGCTTTTATTTTATCGCGCACAAAAGGGAGGTGCAATATGTTATGAGAAGGGCCAAGGTTTATAGATAGCGGCACACTTGTGTCTTCTGCCGATGGTACATTTTGCTTTTTTGTCTTAGTTGGGCTCTTGAGCCCACTGGAGGCACGTAAGTGGACAGTGAGAAAGAAGGGGAGCCACAATCCCTAGGAAACCTTTGAAGACAAAAAGTCGCAATTCACACAACCTTTAAAATACTCCCTGGCAGCCGTGGGTAAACCCAGCACCTTAGTCTACTTGGCCAAGCTACCTGTCGCCTAGGACCCCTTTGGCCCATGAAAGACCACAATGCCTACACCAGACCTATTGCCACTTCTGCTTGCTGGATCTTTGTGCCTTGCAAACGAGCGGATTGTAAGAAGCAGAAAAACACTTTGGAATGCCAGGCATGCGATGTTCACTTGTGTTGTCGTTTGTACAGGATCTGATTCCTCGAATGGTACAAAAGTGTGCAACTGTGTGGTTAAATCTGTGTGTAAATAAAGTGCAAATGGAAAAAAATTAAACGTCCTTTCTGCTAGTATCTTTAGATTTCTTTTTTTTCCTTTTCTACAGTGGCATTATATCTTGATAATTCAATTAGGAGGTGGACCATTGTCTCCCAAGGTGTGAAGAGCATTATTCGCCATGAACCTTGACTCTTTCACATGTACAGCCTTTGTAAAAGTAAAAAGTGTCACATAAAAGGAAATCAGTGTATGGCTTTACACTGTACACTGGTCTGCATAATCCAGTCCTTTAATGTTTTCTGAAAATAAGCTTAGTATGTGTCATTTGGACCTTTTAAATATACAAAAAAAAAAATCTTACCATTTTATTTCATATTGGTTGGACTATTTTGCAGATTAAAAAAAAGCTCTACAAGGAAATTGTGATCAAGGATTCCTTCATGGCAATCTGAACACATAATGCCATGAAGGTATCAGATTTTTGTGTGCAATATCTTCCTATATGCAACTTTTAAGAAAACTTAGGCAAGAGTCATTTTTAATCATACATTTAATAAATGTCCCAATTTTATATGAGCCACCTTTCATTGGGAATAAGTGTAAGAATGTAGTGCTTAAATGTGATTAGCAGAGAGGTGGACATTGATTAAGATCACAGATAAGGATGAGTATCGCTTCAGAGTGAAGAAAAGTAAAACCTTTTTCAAAATCCTTTCACTTCAAGATCTGCATGTTGTCAGTACATGGTTAAAGAGAAGAAATGCATAGCTCTTTAACACTGCAGCAGCACGTTTTGAAGTCAACCCCGTAGACAATTAAAACGGCAACAAAATACATCCATGACTTTTGCATGTTCATTATTTGGCCTAAACATGGTCACCAAAGCAAAAGTCTAGGTTTCATTTGAGATCACTGGCTTGAACACTTGTTTTGTTATCATGATTGCTGAGCATGGTCTCTGACTGAATCCTTTACATTGTAATCCAAATTCAATTAAAGCTTCATCTGATATTGACAAGAACCCCACTGGGTTTACCAGCACCGTTTGGAAGCTAGAAGAGTAGACTCGAGCCACTCTTTGCCACAAGATGTGAGTCCCGTCTTAGTTGTTGGGCTGGGCCCATAACCCTGAGGTCGTTGGATCGAAATCATCCTTTGCTAATAATTACCTGTTTAATACCTCAGTCCCATTCCTCAATGGCAATCTGAACACTTAATGCCATCGAGGTATCCAAATTCTGTGTTCAACATCTTCCTACATGCACATTTTTAGCTAGCCTAAGGACAGTTAGGCCAAAGTCATTTTTAATCATACATTTAATAAATGCCACATAATTTTATATGAGCCCCTTTTCATTGGGAATAAGGGTAAGAATGTAGTGCTCGCATGTGATTAGCAGAAAGGTGGACATAGATTGAGATCACAGATAAGGATGAGTATCACTTCCGAGTCGAGAAAAGAAAAAACCTATTTCAAAATCCTATTACTTCACTATCTGCATGTGATTAGTACATGGGTGAAAAGGACAAATGCTGGATTCGAATGACCTGCCAACTTTGTGCACCAAACAGAAAGATTGCCATTGGTTTCCTTTTGATGCAGGCAAGCAGCAGTTGACTCATTGATAGATGTGCAGGGGTCATGGAAAACCTTCCATAATCATGGCTGAGAGGATAAGGTGACGGATCTAAAATCCGTTGGGGTCTCAATGCGCCATGTTAAAATCATGCCTACTACATTTGTGATCTTAGTGTCTTACAAATTCCCCACAGATTGTTTCGCCAGAACACAGCTCTTTAACACTGCAGCAGAACTATTTAAAGTCAACCGCGTAGATAATTAAACCGCGAACAAAATACATCTTCTACATTTGCGTGTTCACCATATGACCTAGACATGGTCACCAAGGCAAGAGGGTCAAACCCTGGCTGTTAGGATGGCCGAGCGGTCTAAGGCGCTACCTTCTTGGTCAGTTTTTCTGAACTAAGCCCATGCAGGGGAGACTTATTGAGTTTATACTGATACTGAGTTGATACTGAAAGAACATGAGAGAAAACTATTCAACATGTTGACTCTGTTCGATTGTACAGTTTGCTTGGATAATGCTCAAGTCTTCTGCTGCTTGTTTGATACTGAAATATTTTGGCAAAATTTCACTGAATATCGAAGACTCATCCGAATGCTTGAGCATGTCTTTGGACAAAAATAGTTAAAACCTCGCTGTGACACACCAGTCTAGCTTTCATTTGACATCACTGGCTTGAACACTTGTTTTGTTATCATGATAGCTAAGCATGGTCTCTCATTTGAACAGAATCTGGTTCCAGGAATGGCACAAAAGTGTGCAACTGTGTGGCTAAATCTGTGTGTAAATAAAGTGCAAAGGGAAAAGAATGCAATGTCTTATCTGCTAGTATCCTCAGATTCCTTATTTTTTCATTTATATAGTGGCATTTTATCTTGATAATTCAATTAGGAAATGGATCATTGATGAACCATGACACTCTCTTACTTACAGCGTTTGTGAAAGAAAAAGTGTCAGCAAAAATTAAATCAGTGTATTGCATAATGTGAACAAGTGAAAAGGACAGATTTCACAACAATGCTGTACAGAGTACACTGATCTGCATAATCCAGTCCTTTATTGTTTTCTGAAAATAAGCTTAGTATGTATATTTTGGAGCTATCTGGTTGTTCAGAGAAATAAATACAAATAATTACTTTGTGACTAAAAAAGGCTAAACTTGACAAACTGAAAGTAAAACTGTGTGCAGTGCAGGATAACCTTTGTATATTGACAAGAGCTCGTGAGACTGTTTAACATAGCGCTTAAACGAGCACCTTTTGACTAGCATTTACAGCGACCCTCGATCTCGACGGGTCTAGGCTTTGGACCTGTTGATCAACTTCTGCAGTATTGACGGAAGGAGATCTACTGTATTTGACCAAAATTATAAAGTGGCAGGATTCAAACCAACACCTCCAAAGAGACTGGAACCTTTAACCAGTGCCTTAGACCGCTCAGCCACCAGACTGGAAGATAGGACTGCCAGCTTGTTAAGTATGGTGTCCCAGCCGGCCATAATGTAGGCGGCATGCACAAAACACGCTTAACAAAAGACTTTTGCTCAAGAACAAAGTGATACAAAAACACACAACAGGCTGTGAAGAATTGGCAGTCCATTGCGTTGCCTTCTGACTGTCAACAGTCATGCACATATAATAAAAGGATTCAGACGCAAGTTTTTTTTGCCACTGTCGTTTTGCCACAGCTGCGAAGATCTATCATGGAAACACAGACAACCTTCGCAAAATAGACAGCAACAAAAACAGCTTTGGAAATTCCTCTAAAGGAAGCGGCACACTTGCCAGACGACCTTTAAATTACTCTGGTTTTATGCTGAACAGACTGTAAATAGATTACAAAGAAACAAAAGAAATCTTAAACTTCTGGCTGTTTGGAACTCACCTTCCCTACACCTGCATGTGCAGGGTGTAGTGTCATTCCAGTGTTAAATCAATGCCAAATGTTACATTGCATAATCTAGCTCTTCTTTAACAGAGCTGCTTCATCTCCTACAGTTATAGATTGCAGTGTTGGCTAGACACCTTTAAGTTACCCTGTTTTTATACTAAAATCTCCTTTTCAGTACTATCTAACTTTTTAGGTAGCACCATGGCATATGCAGAGTATAGTGTCATTCCAGTTGCGAATGAATTTGAAATGTGGTTACTTGGTTCTTGTTAGGTTCCTTGTTACATTAGTGGTCTACAAACAACCAAATTCTTGAAGTGACCTTGCTCTTTGCCATGTGACCTGTGCTTTCTTCTCCTGGCTCGTTGGTCTAGGGGTATGATTCTTGCGATTTCTTCTCTTTAATATATTGAGTCCATAATTGCCTGACGACCTTCATATTACTGTGGTTTTATGCTGAACACTCTGTAAATAGATTACAAAGAAACAAAAGGAATCTTGAACCTCTGGCTGTTTGGAGCTCGCCTTCTTTTCACCTACATGTGCAGGGTGTAGTGTCAATCCAGTGGTAAATTTATGCCAAGTGTTAGACTTAATAGTCTATTTCTTCTCCTGCAGAGCTCCTTCATCTCTTATAGTTATAGAGGGGAGTATTGGCGGGACACTTTAAATTACTCTGTTTTTGTTATTGAAATCTCCCTTTCAGTACTATCTTACAATTTAGGTAGCACAATGGATTGCACTTTCTTCAATGAGAACCAGAAAACAATTCACTACATAACTAATGCTTTAAAATAGGGCCAATTCTCCCTGACATTGCTCTGCACTCTCGAAGCAAAAGCAACAATAACTGTTTAATAATGTTTGCATATAGAACAGGAGACATGTATTTGCAATGTACAGTGACATTTTATTACAAAAGTTTAAATCAAGTTCAAATCACTAATGAATCTTTCTGTTTCCTGTAGTTACAGACAGCAGCTTTGGCTGGACACATTAAAGTTTTCTCTATTTGTTTCATTTGAAGACATATGCCAGCAAAGCACATGAACTATGCAGTGACATATCAGTAAACACTTCTTCCACAAGGAGGCTTTTTGGTCTAGGGGTATGATTCAGTTTTTTTGAGCCAGGATTTTACTTTGCATAAAAAAAAGTTCCATAGATCTCCAGCTGTTGGGTTTTTACCTTCCCTTCAACTTCACGTGCAAAGCCTATCCAGTTGCAAATCAATCGCGATTGCATTTGCTTGGATCGTTGCTCTGGGGTATGATTCTCGCTTAGGGTGCAAAGGTCCCGCGTTCAAATCCCAGGTGAACCCAAGTGTGTTCGGGTGAACAAGAGCTATCAAAAACACTGTATAAATGATAACGTGGATCTCGCTCGCTGCTTGTTCTCTCACAGCATCAAAGAGGTTAAAATCCTGAAAAAGTTGCTTCTTCTCCCAAAGCTACTACTCTGGATTTTTACACAAACAACCAAATTCTTAAAGTGACCTTGCTCTTGTGTGGACATTTTATGAGGTTTCCCTGGTGTACCAAACTTTGCCATGAGAGCTGAGTCCTCACCTGGCTCGTTAGTCTAGTGCAGGGGTCACCAACCTTTCTGACACCGAGGGCTACTTCTTGGGTACCGACTAATGTGAAGGGCTACTAGTTTGATACACACTTCTGAAATAACAAGTTTGCTCAATTTACCCTTAATTAACATTATTAATAATTAATGATATTTATCTATGTCAAACCATCAATTGAGAAAAACTCAAAAAGAAAACTCAAAGCACATTTTAGGTCATGGGCCGAACAGGATAAACATTTATTAAACACACTAAAACAATGTTTTTCAAACATAAATATGAATAACAACAGAGAGGAATATTATCCCAGAATAAATAAACTTAAAATTTATATAAATAGCTCTCCATAAAAATCTCTTGTGGAAATTATACAAGTTAGAAATATGACCATGCTGCGAAAAAACCCTGATAAAATCAATAAAAATTGTGCTTTTAAGTAAATGTTAAAAGAACAACAAATCAAAACAATCAGATTTATTTGCTCTTATGCCATTTTAAAAAATATATTTTTAAACTTTAATTAACTTTAAATATATTGTTCTCCATAAAAATATCTCCAGTTAAACACCAGACGTCTCAAAGCTTCATCATGCAGCTCTTCAGAAACTCTCCCTCAGTAAATAACCGGCTGATGTGACTCTGATTTCTCCTCTACTTTCACACCAGCTTCACTTTGTGATTTTGTTCTGGTGAGATTCTTCTATAACTCTTCTACTTTCTGTATCTTCTGCTCTGCATTCAGGTTTTTAAGCTTCTCCTTATGTTTTGTCTCGTAGTTCCGTATTAGATTCAATTACTTAATTACAGCCACATTCGCTCCACTAATAAGACACACGTGTTTACCGGCAGTGTCAGTAAATATATACCCAGCGTTCTATCGGTTTTCAGAATCAACTTTTCTCTTCGCCACTGTGAGGCGCTGTTTCACAATAACTGTACAATAGTGTTAAATACATCAACAGAAGCTCGACTCGATTGACGCTGGAATGCATCCTCCGGTTAAAATATTCTACATTTAGTGAGTTATTAATAAATTATAAATATATTAATAACGAATAATTAAATGTATTCGTCTTTTGGCAAATTTGTGTAAAATATTCTAAGAAACTAGCTAACACAAAAACAGCGCTAGCAAACCCGGCTAGCATGAGGCTAATGATGATGTTCTCCTACACTATTAGCCGAAAGGTCCATTTCTGTTTACTGCAACATTTCTGGAAATATTACCGCTCATTTATTCTTTATTTTTTTGTCAAATTTATCAGCTTTTCCCTGCAAGTCCACCTGTTTGAGGTTTTTTTTGGGTGATTTGTTTTTCAATAATAATAATAATGATTGTAATTATAATAATTATAAATATTGCAACTAACTATTATTTTGACAATCAATTAATCTAATGATTTTTTTTATCAATTAATTGAATAAAAAACAAAGTTTTATAATAAGATTTTTGCTTATTATAACCGTATAAAAATGTACTTTAAACAAATGCAAAAGTCACATATTGAGTTTAACAATCTTTAATTTAGACATTATAAAGGTTATAGTAGCTGCTTGTTGACGAGTGCATGTGGGATTTCACCTTGAACACATTCACTCATGTTGGATTTCTTCTTTCTGTAAAAAAACACAAAACAAAAAAAATTATTTGAGTATGAAAGATGAAGCAATTTGTGTAAATCAATATTTGTATTGTATTTTACAGATGGCAAATTGACAAACATACTTAAAAAATCTATATAAAATATAATACATTGTTTTGCAATTTTTGTTTTAAATACAGTCTTTGTTCAGTTGTGAAGATATAAATTATATAATGAATACAATTTGGTAGAACAATTAAATGATCTTTGCATAAATTAAAAATCGTACATTGAAAACAAGCATTTAAATGTAGTAAAGTCGCAGTAAATCACGTTTGAGAACAGATAAGTTACTGTTGTAGACAAATGCTATAAAAAGAGAATGAAATCGAGAAACGCAGCAAAATAACAGACTTAATGAAAAATAAAGGAATAAATATGCATTGGTGTACAAATGCTGTTATTTGCTGCTTTAAGATTTAGTGTTTGTTCGCACTGTTTTAATTGAAATCATCACCATGTCCAGTGCGACTGTCCCGAAGTTACAAACAGTTTACACAATAACACTTAATTAAACTACACCATTTTCACATGATGAGAATAACAGCATTCGCTCACAACCAATTTCATTATCGATTATTATCGATTAGTTGTTGCAGCTCTAATAATAAATAATAAACTCAGTGTTTCAAAGAGAATAAAAACCCATAAAGTTTGGAAACTCACTGTTCCAGCAGTCGTACAGTCGCTTTATTAAACATTTTTCTACTATTGAACATCAGGTAGCTGGTAAGTGTGTAAGTAGTAGTAGAATATAGTAGACCCTTTAGACCAGGGGTGTACAAACTTTTTTTACTAAAGTCCTGTATTAGATCTGTTAGATATGAATTGTGTGTTGACACGACGTCTCTCCTGAAGGTTGTCGGTTACAAGACGGAGACAAAAAGTTATGGACGGCAAACTTTTTTTAACGATCTATTAATATAAAGTGTGGGTTTGGTCATATGAGGGGATTTCAGTCAGCATCAGGGAGTAATTTTGCTGGTGTCGGCATAAAGACTAACAGCAGTGTGTAAGAGCAGTGTCTCTGTTGTGTTACAGATCCATCCAACACTTTAATCTCGTAAGGAGCGCAAGACTGAGAGGAACCACCACACCCCGAGTTCACCCACATCCAGCTCAAGTTCCAGCTGCGGAGGAGAAACCAGCTGCAGCTCAAATTCCAGCTGTGGAGGAGAAACCAGCTGCAGCTCAAGTTCCAGCTGTGGAGGAGAAACCAGCACAAGTTTAATATTCAGTTAAAGCTTCTTCAGCATCTGTGAGTGAAGTCCAGATCTACAAGGACACAACATAACAACAAAACACACACACACACACACACACACACACACACACACACACACACACACACACACACACACAAAACAATATCTATATTTAGTAGTTATATTTGGGGCTGCAGCTATTGATTATTTCAGTAATCAATTTTTCTACCCATTAGTCCATCGATTAATTGAGTAATCGGATAAGAAGCATTTTTTTCTTTATTTAATGAGCGACACTTAACATACAAGAGAAAATAAGACACGTCTCTTAAAATAAACAAGTAATATGTTTCCTTTTTAGAAAAATAATTTTTTATTGCTGAAATTGCAGTCTGTGAAAACTAAACCCATTTAGTGCATTTAAGTGCATTTTAATCGGAAAATACAAATATATAAATAAAAAATCATAAATAACTCTGAAAAGAAACCTTTATCATCTCAGCATGTCACTGCAATAGCTGTCCTCACCCAACATGGGGCACGAACTCATGACCCTGAGATTAAGAGCTGTGAGTGGAGACACGACTGACTGTTGCTGGCAGGTGGTGCGTCTTTAAAAAATGCCTCTATGGTGGTTTATTGGGGCAGTGCAGTGTGAAAGGTGCCTGCAAAACTGTCTTCAACTGAGAGCTTAGACGCCCTGTTTGACAAAAGTGAGGTTTTTAACATGTGGTGTCACATCACCACATACACACACTAACGATTATCAGCATCTTAATAAGGACCACCAGATTCGGCGGTGCTCGTCAGAAAGGCGTCACCAAGATGAATATAAACTTTTGCCTTCTCAGTGCGCCAGTGTAAAAGCTTTTTATTGCTCAATGTGGGGAAGGAATGAAATACCCTGAGGTTAAGAGTCTCATGCTCTACTGACTGATCCAGTAGGAGACACCACCTGATCAACTTAATTCCCCTGTAGTTACTGCAGGTCTGTACATCACCCTTATGCTTAAAGATCGGTACCAGCACACTCCTCAGGCATCTTCTCACCTTCCAGAATCTTGTTAAACAATCTGGTTAAAAACTCCACTGCCATCTCTCCTAAACATCTCCATGCTTCTACCGGTATGTCATCTGGTCCAACCGACTTTCCACTCTTCATCCTCTTAATCGCTGCTTTCACTTCTTCTTACTGATCCTATCCACTTCCTGCTTCACCAACTGTTTTTGAGAGTTTGTGTTTGTTGGACAGTGCAGGCCCTAAAGGTCCATGACAACTCTCGGCAGTCATTTAAATGTATACCTCAGCTCAGATGGGTAGTTCAAGTTTAAAGCATACATTAAAAACAACATGCAACATTATCCAAGTCTTGTAATACCATATATTAATATATATTAATATATTATAATATTATATATAAATATATATATTAATGCTAACTGCAGAGACTGTGGACGAAAGGGCCTACAAACCTAAATGCTAAACCCTGAAGGGCTTGCAGATAACCTGAAAGGCTTGCAGGTAACTATTTCTAGGTAACATCTCCACACCATCTAACCTTCTCTCTCTCTCTCTCTCCTCTCTCTCTCTCTCTCTCTCTATTTTCCTCATTCATCAGCTGCCCAAAATACTCCCTCCATCTACTCAACACACTCTTCTCACTAGTCAACACATTTCCATCTCCATCCTTTACTGCTCTAACTTGTAGCACATCCTTCCCAGCTCGGTCTCTCTGCCTGGCCAATCGGTATAAATCCTTTTCTCCTTCTTTAGTGTCCAACGTCTCATACAGCTCCTCATATACCTTTTGGTGTCTGTAAAATCCACTATCGATCGATCTAGATGCTGTGCTGTGGCACGCTGAGGAAATCTTTCTCTTACTTATTTGAAGGGCATTTTTATTTGATAAATAAGATTTATGTGCCTTTTTCTGTTTGCTAAGAGGAATTTGTAAACTGCAGTACGAAAGATCAGCAGTAATGAAATAAGACATCTTTTCATATGTTGTTTTGCACCAAAATATTAAATAGTATTAAATTGCATTTGAATTGCATTGAAACTCAAAAACAGTCAATGCACATATTATAAACCTGCATATAAAGATCTCTATATACATACAAACTGTGTAAAACCCATCTTTTCTATTTTGTAACTTTTTTCTCTTCCACCATTGTCCTCAGATAACTAGGTTCTTTCCAATTTAATACAATAATCGTGGCAGAACCCTTCCATCTCTATGTTTTAAAGTAGCGTGGCATATTCATAATCCAGGCTTTAGCCTGTTCATGACCTTCTAACACTGAAGCCACGTCAAACCTGATCATCAACACTCCTGACACATTTATTATTTTGACAAATCCCCAAAAGTTTCAGAAGTTGGAAACAAAGTGCATTGTACTCATTCATGCTTCAAATACGCTTATCTATATCACACATTAACAACTTCTGTCATTAAGAACTATCTTCATCATAGAGAACAACAAAATCCTGGAAGTAATAGTTTTATTCTCCACACAGCCCTGATCTTAACATCATGGAGTCTGTCTGGGATTACATGAAGAGAGAAGGATTTAAGGCAGACTACATCCACAGAAGATCTGTGATTTATTCTCCAAGATGTTCAGAACAACTGACCTGTCGAGTTCCTTCAAAAACCGTGCAAGTGTACCTACAAGAACTGATGCATATTGTGCACATATTTCAATAAATTTGAAGTAAAACATACCCGTATTTTAATATAGTACTAGACATCACACACACACACACACACACACACACACTGTAGCAGTCCAATGCAATGTATGTATTGAAGCAGGAGCACTGTCAGCATCTATTTCCAGACAGCTTTCTCTGAGCATTTAAATACAGTCCAAAATCTAATCACTTCAGAAGCACTGCTTTGGGGAGTACCTGATGACTGGTGGTGTTGTGTTCCGGTCTCCTCTCCCCAGCGCCACATCTGCTAATTAAAATGCCAAATATGCCGGTTCCGGCGAGTAGGACTGCACACGCTAGTGCAGCGCCCACCATGCGGACGGTTTGGTGCAAGGCAGAGTCTACTTCCAACCGAACAATGAAATTGTAATTGAAATTGATCGGCATTTTAGAGGTGTCTTTTTTAAAATCACAAATCGTTTCTGACTAAAAAATTTCCTTCTAAAAGTTGCTAAGCAACGCCCTCACATCGTCGTGCGTGTGAAGTTAAGACGCGAACCGAAACCGTGACTTAAAATCCGAGAAATTGGCGAAACTGCGGACCTGAATTAATTAGACGGAGAATACCGAGTGCCGAGAAGTGTCGGGAAATGCCGAGTGACGCGGAAGGAAAACTCGCATGGCAGGTGCACCCACGCGGATTCAGAATGCAGTGAGATTTGGAAATGCGATGAGGGAAAGCGCATCAGCAAATGGTCACCTCAGGGACGCTGATGGTATGAAGAAATCTCTATCTAAAGACTCCTTGCCACTACATTTTGTGTTATTTTATTAGAATAATGTGCAATATGGAAAATAGTTGTGTATTGGTTAATATCTAAATGTACGGTACATAGTTTGTGTTCCTGAAGAAATACAAAGTGCGGACATACCACTTGTTTGTTTAAATAGTACACTTAGAATATTAATAAACTTTCTTTCGGCTTCTCCCGTTAGGGGTCGCCACAGCGGATCCTCCGCACGTTTGATTTGGCACATGTTTTACGCTGGATGCCCTTCCTAACGCAACCCTCCCCAATTTATCCAGGCTTGGGACCGGCACTGAGAGTGGCTGGGGATGGTTCCCTGACCGGGAATCGAACCCGGGTCGCAGCAGTGGGGGCGCTGCGTCTTAACCACTAGACCACCAGGGGACCACACTTAGAATATTAATGCTCTGCTTAAATAACGGCTGAAACAAGCTAGTATGCAAATGAACAGTTTGTTCGACATCGAGGCAGTTTGTATGGGACAATCTTTATTTATGTTAGGTTTGTTTACAGATAAGTGAATGCCTATTTTTATTAGCGTTATTTTATTCATTTTATTTTGCTTTGTTTCTTTTTGTTTTGTGTTTCCTTCTTTAAGGTTGTCAACCTAATTCACTCTACTTGAGCTGAATTGAACAATCTCTGCAAGCTTGTACGAACTACCAAATACCAGAGCTGAAAAGTGATTTGGAGTTGTTCCCTGTGTCCCCTGTTGTTGATTAATGCTCTTTTCCAGTTAGAAGCAGATACTAATGTGTAAAATTCCCACATAACTCGACAGTGCGATGACGTCATTTCGTAATCGAAATGGAAAACTGTGTCTTTATGTAACAGAATGTAGAGAAAAAACACAATGAGTTTTCTCAAATTGTCTGGTCATCTCAGCAAAAATATTATTAGAAATGTTGTTTGCATGTGTTATGTTTAAAAAGTAGATTATATAAAAAAAGGGGCATATGACAAACTACATATTATTCTAAAGGTCTAAACATCAAGCATCGATTTGAGATGGATTCACCTTCAGTGGAATGAATTTGTGTAGGCAGAACACATCAACAAAAATGAACTACATACCTGTTTGTATTAACGAGTCACACATTTTTTATTTCGAAAGATAGGGTCCACTTTTAGTCCAATACATCTATAAAGATGCAATATGGATGGTTGTTCGTTCGTTTACAACACAGTGCTTCGTGGGGACGTATCGTTTCTATTCTTTACTAGTTAACTCACTCAGAACATAAAAAGAAGCATGGTTTTATAGCCTTTAGAGTTACAAACACAATGAGAGCCACTAAAAATAATTGGTTAAAGATTGGTGGAATCTTGTCCAAGCAACCGAACCCTGCAGGTGTGGTGATGTGGTGTTTTCACCACCTATCATTTCAAACCTGCTATTTTCTAGCCAGTAGCATTATGGGAACAACATGATTGATGGAAAATGAACGAATTCTAACGATATATGGGAGGATTTTATTCCTCATGTGGGCAAGTTCTTTGTTTTATTACTCTTTAGAAGCTCTTATTGGTGAAAGAGCGCATTGTTATTTTGATAATCATGTTTGCTGCACTGTTTTGCACTCTACTGTTTGCACTAAGATTCCAAAGTTCCACTGCACATGTATATATCATTGTACATATCATCCCATATTTCATATTGCTATATTTTAGTGCCAATATGTTAATTTAGATTTGTTTGAAGAAGTTCTATGAGGCCATGTATTACAATATTTTTTTGGTTTTCTCGTGATCTCAACATAATAAAAATGTTGTTGATTTTCATGATTCAATTTTCTCGTGATCTTAACAATACAAAAGTTTTGTTGATTCTCATGACATAATTTTTTTGTGATCTTGACATAACCAAAACTTGTTTTCTCAGAAAAAAAATCTGAAAAAAAAGTGTGCGTGTGTGTGTGTGTGTGTGTGTGTGTGTGTGTGCGTGCTTATATACACTGTTAAAAAAAAGGTTTTTTACAGTTAAATGTCTGTATTTTTTTTTATAGAAATTTACCTTTTTTTCAATTTACAACAAAATGCCTGTTGTTTTACATATATTTTCTGTATTTTAACGTTCCGTCATTAAATGTATCAAAAATTGATTGTATTTTGATATTATAGAAATGTTCTGTTTTTCAAAAGAAATGAGCTGTATTTTCAGAGTGATTTGTATTTTTACATAGAATGATATCTAATATTTACAGATTATTCTTGTAATCATTAAGACAGTTAATCATATGAAGGTTAAAGCGAAGTTATTAATGTTAAATAATAGTATTTTTACATACAGTAAAATTATGCAGTTTCTTTTACTACTCTTTTAAGTTTGTCTTGCAAATAAATGCTTCTATTAACAATTATTTGGCATTATATTATTTTCCCATAGGTCCTAAATACATATATCATTCATAAAGACATGATATGTCTGTTTTTCACCCTAAATTATTATAAATTAAAATGTGGTATTTGCTCATGTCCCAGTAAACAAAAAGTTAATAATTTAGGTTTTTGTGGTTTATATTTTTTCAGTAACATTTCCTACAGTATCCAAAAATCTAATCAAATATAATACAATATAATGTTTAAAAAATTACACAGAACTCAAATCTGAAATACTACAAACTTTTTTTTTTTTTTTATTAAAAATAAGGCATTGGTCCAGTACCGAAAGTTCCCATTTTTTATATTTTTTTTACTGAAAAAACCTTGAATGTTAACATTTTTAAACAGTAAAGAACTCAAAATAATTAGCTTTCTAAAAAATCAACAAATAAATAAAAACAATAAAATAAAATAAAATAAAAAAACAGCCTGCAACATGCACTTAAAAACATCAATAGTGCCAACCAACAAAACACTTTTTGGATTCCTTGCACGGGTTCTCCTGGTCTCCTAGACCAACGCTGCTCAGATCATCCTCCTCGTTGGTTCGCAACCCGCCATAAAAGAAAAATAAGAAGAAGATTTAGGTTCGGCTCCGCGCGTGCGCATACTGACACAAATTCAAAATTGCCGCCGAATTAGCTCCGCCCACAACGGTCTGAATTAGTTTCAGGCTGTTCCTCTGGGAAATGTTTAAGATAACGCGCATTTCCACTAAATATCGCAAACTACAAGAATCTGAGGAAACCACAGAAGACAATAAGCTGACTAAGGGACGTGTTTCACACATGTGAAGCACATTTTATAGTGACTGCGCATTTATGTTGTTAAATGTAGTTTTGAAGTTAAAGCGTGCAGTATTTTGTACAGTCACATGACAGCTGCAGGGAAAAACTCTGAATGAAAGTGGATCTTGGCTGGAGAAGTAAACTGTCATTACATATTGAATTGTTTGGATTGTGAAAATGTGCTAGAAGCTTAGACACTTCTAGAGAGTAACAACCCTCTGCAATACAGTGAAGTCACAGTAAGTTATATAAATGTACGTGAATCTTTTCAGCTGATCTTTTGGATCATTGTCTCAGTGGAACATATGTATGTAATGTGTGACTGCAATACAGTCATAAATATCGTTCTTTGTTTTAGGTCGTGCGAATAAACTGTGGAGCTCTACAGCAGAAAAGCATGCCAAAGGTGTGTAGCACAAATCAACTTTTTTGTTGTTATTATTTGTAGTAGTAGTTTAATCTTTATGCATGAGTCATGAGGGTGAGGGTTTAGAGTAGGGCTGTTCTTCAGAAAAAAAAATTCCAGCAACTTTTTGATTAATCTTTTCACACTGAGGACAATTAAGTGAATCAAACACAACTGTAAAAAGGTGCAAACATTCACTGATGCTACAAAAAGAAGCATGATGAATTACAAGCGATGAAACATGATGTCAAGAGTTTTCTTGTTTTATTAAAATGTATTTATTTTCCATTTAGTACTGCTCTTCAGAACAGAAGATACTTGCATATTTCCCGGAAGGCAAATTAAGTACAATTTACCTCGATCTTCAAATTCAAAAAGTTTTCACCCTCAGCTCTTAATGCATTGTTTCCTTCTGGAGCATTAAATGTAAATGTTTGTGCACCTTTTTAAATAGTTGTGTTTGAGTTCCTCAGTTCTTCTCTGTTTTATTCTATTCTATTCTATTCAGAACAGAAAAGGGACTCGTGAACAACCGTCACAAAACAAAAGAACAATCGTAGATCATCTATATAACCATTTATAACCATTCAGACCTTTATAAACCATTTAGGTTCATGAAGGTAGTTATTTTAATTATTTTAGACGTTTTGACTTGTGGACATATGGAAACATCGTTAATGTTAAATATCTTAGTCAGGACAATACTAAATATAAATTACATGCATATTGTATGATCCCTCTTTTGTTAAAATTATTCACGTTTGCAGGTTCTGCTAGGGATTCCCAAACATTT